>JAPPVO010000029.1:16016063-16239844 GCA_030407325.1 Camellia japonica
GACTACTTATGACTGATAATTGAACTAACTGGAGTACTGAACGGACTGATTGAAAATTTAAACTGAATGACTGAGCGTGTCTATTGTATTGCATTTTATCTTTTTGATTATTTGATTATCTGTTCTTGTGTTTTGTGTTTAAACTGCAAATTGAAGGCCTTATCGGCGGCCGAACTGGAAATTGTTTAGTGTTTCATAATCAGTAGGATTTTTGTGATTTAATGGTATATTTAACTAAAATGTGAATAGGTATGATTAAACTAGATTAAATTAAGCCAATTAAAGAGTTTGTCGTAATACGGAAATGCCATTGAGTGGGCCTTTGTTTATTCTTGTCATTTGAGGCTTGTACACACTTAGACCAACATTTCTTCAGCCTCATTTGCTTGTTCCCACCGAAATAGAGTGAGAGGGAAGGAAGAGAATTGATTTTCATCACATTTGGCTGATTGTGCTTGAAACTTAAGGGATTGAAGTGTTGACTCATTATTGATCTCCTAGGCTCTCAATTGAAGACTTAGGTATGTATGTCAACACTCATTGTTGCATTTAAGGTTGGTTCTTGCTAGATTCATGGCAAATTATAGAGCTAAGACATAACTGGTTCAATAGTGTTGTATTATAACTTAATTCATGCATGCATGTTTGTATTGAGCATGTGAGTTGATTACATGGCATATTGTTAAATGCAAGCTCATATTCATGTATAAGACCATGTTTTTCATCTTGTTTTGAAGATATGAGCTCATTAAGCAAGCTTTGAAGCTTTAATTTGGTTAAATTTCATGCATGTTAGCATTTCTTCAGTTTATGAAAATGGTTTGAAAAATGGTTTCAATTGACTCACTCTTGGGCTTTGAATTCACAAATTGAGCTTTGAAACTTATGTACATTGAGTTTAGATGTGTTTTCCAGAATTTGGGCCCAAGGGGTCGAGTATAGAGTGGTAGGTAGAATGCTTGGTTTGAGCTGGGAAGGCAAATCTGGAAATTCCAGATTTGGCTTCTTCGCTCGAGCAAGGATTCCTCGCTCGAGCGACCAACGTTTACTCTGAGCCACGCTCGAGCAAAGGATTGGTGGCTCGAGCGAAAATTCGAGCATCCAGTACTTTTACTGTTTCATCAGACCGCTCAAGCGAAGGATTTCTCGCTCGAGCGAAGCCTTTGATTTTGGAAGCTCGCTCGAGAGAGGAAGGCGCGTCGAGCGAGGGTCCTATTTTCAGCAACTTTGCAAAATGTTTTCTAAGTGTATTTTGCATCCCATTCTAGGCTTCTTAGGCCTAGTTTAAGGCATCTTAATGAGGATATAGATGTAGAACACACCAAGGCAAATTAGGGATTAAATTATGATATTTCCCAACTGTGCAGCTTAGTGTGTGTTCAACCTGTGAACTGTGTAGGGTTGGCGACTGGGGAGACACGCTCTAGCATATTGTAGCCCGAACTCTGTGAGTAACAACTTGTAAAGATATGTTCAAATGATGAATTTCTGAACACTAAACTGAACTGTTTACTGAACGAATATTGATTACTGAACTGACTGTTTATGAAATGTATTATTTATTGAATGAATGTATGTCCTTTATTTCCGAATTGTACTGTGGCATCCTTAGCACCTACTGTTACTGACTGTTACTGTTACAGAGATCTCTGTCGGTTCCCTCGTGGAACCATTACTATTTACTGATGATGGCCATCATTACTGTTCGGTCTAAGACCTACTGTTACTGCTATGCTAATGGATGTACCACATATGACTGAATAACTGTTCTGACTGAAAGACTGAAATACTGTTTAATGAACTGTTTTCATTACGGTAAGGACATTTCATTCTTAACCTCTTTACGCATTATGTTATTCACTGGGCTTTAGCTCACTGTTTATATATATATGTAGGTGCTCAGCCACCGGATCGGAGCTAGGAGCGTGGGTTAGACTCCAGTTTTGTCAAGCCAGCCTTTATGCCTTACTGCGAGGTTCCGAGTTGCCATGCTATGGCTTTGGGGTGTTTTGTCTTACCCCCGCCTGTCTCCGTACTGTTTGGATTACTGTATAGATTGTCAGTTACTAACTGTACTGTTATCAAGGGATTAGGTCCCTGTACTGTGTGACTGTAAATTTTGTATAGACTATACTGTTTGAATGTATGAATGCATGAAAAATCTTTTTGGCATACAGACTGTCACAACTCATTGGACATTATTTGTTTACTGTATTGGCTTCCGCCAGGCCCTGTACTCTGTTTTACTGTATTACTGTTAAGCAGGCCTTCGGTAATCTCGGATTACTGGCCGGTTACGGTGCTAAACCCATAGGGCCGGGTTTGGGTCGTGACAGAGGCAAATCTGGAAAACCCAGATTTTGCCTTCCACGCTCAAGCGAAGTATTCCACGCTCGAGCCACCATCCCTTGTTCAGAGCTCCGCTCGAGCGACGGAATGCTAGCTTGAGCGTAGATTGCAAGCTCTCAGGTTTTTGGTGCACGCAGACGCATGCTCGAGCGAGAGAACCTACGCTCGAGCGAGGACTGTGTCTCATGCTCGAGTGAGCGTCGAGCGAACATCGAGCGGGATTTTCAACATCCAGCACTTTTTGCATTTTTACAGACCACTCGAGCGAGGAAGTCCACGCTTGAGTGACCCCACTATTTTGACAAGCTCGTTCGAGCGAAGAAAGCCAACGCTCGAGCGAAACCCCTGTTTTCTAAAAATTTTGAAAAGTGTTTTAAAGTACATCTTTGTATCCTCATTTCATCCTAGGCATTCATAGGCCTAGTTTGAGGCATCTTAATGAGGATATTGATGTAGGACCACATCAAGTCAAGTTAAGGAGCTAGTTTGTTTATCCCAAGTGTGTAACTTAGTGTGTGTTCATTCTGTAATTGTGTAGGGTTAGCATCCGTGGACGCTCATTAGCTTGTCCACAGCCTAGAACTCTGTGAATAACAATGTTGTAAAGATATGTTCAATGATGATTATTTCCTAAACAATTAACTGTATTATTTTCTGAAGTGATACTGTTTACTGAATGAATGATGTCCTACTTATGGACTGCATTCGTGGCATCCATAGCAATTTACTGTACTGTTACTGTACTGCTACTGTCACAGAGATCTCTGTCGGTCCCAATACTTGGAACCAATACTGTATACTGTTATGATGGCCATCAACTGACTGTTCGGTCTGTTAAGACCTACTATACTGTTTGCTATTGGATGTACCACATATAACTGCTATGGTTTCTAAATGACTGATATGACTGCTTAATGACTGAAAGGGCATTCATTCTTAACCTCTTTACACATTTGTTATTTACTGGGCTTTAGCTTACTATTTATATTTATATGTAGGTGTTCAAGCACCAGATCGATGCTAGGAGCGTTGGGTTAGCTCTCGTTTTGTCAAGCCAACCATTGTGCCTCACTGCGAGGTTCCAAGTCGTCTCAAGCTAAGGCTGTTTTGGGGTGTCCCAGTTTCACTGTAACGCCCTCAAAAAAATACATAAATCCCATCATTTTAGACATGCAATGGTATAAAGAAATCAACACCTTTCCATTCATCAGAGTAGTTCTTACAACAGTATTACATGTTAACAACAAAAGCAAATGCCCTACGGGCTTACAGCTTTCCAAGTTAACACTTGGTTGCACAAAAGAAGAGTACTAACTCTATACAACATAAACCCTTGGCTTGATATACATGTAATACAACAAAATAATCAAAAGAAAGTCTTCAACTCTCATATCCATCCAGGCTAAGTCCTTGGAGGTGGCATGCTACCTGTACCTGAAAATAATGTCCCATATAGGGTGAGCCAACACCCAGTAGAGATATGCTAAACACAGTATGAGCAGTAACTAAGACTTTAGCAATTGATAAATGTTCGATTACCATAAAACAATTTATCACTCATTTCCATTACATGACCACAATGTTCATATCTCATTTCATTTTCCATTCCTCATCATTTTCTCAATTTACATCAATGGCTCAGAACCTGGCCAACCACTTATATGAGGCAGTGACTCATATTAAACGTTTCCCGTTTGACAGTAGATAAACATACTAGTTGTATCAACATCTCAACAGATAAGCAGACAAGCTGTATCCACATTTCAACAGATAAGCACATTAGCTATATCAACACTTCCAAAGATAAGCATATGAGCTATATCAATAATTTATCTGACAAGCATATTAGCTGTATCAGTGGAATCCATCCCCTATCTCCTCCCAAACAACATCCGGTTTAGAGGTCCATCCCCTATCTTCCCCTAAACCGTGGAGTACATCCCCTATCTCCTCCCACACACACAACGTATATACACAAAGGTCATATGCACAATCAATCAATACATAACGTTCATGTATTCTATCAACCGTTATACTCTATGACATATCCAATTGATTAGTTTTAGTTTGCCTAATGCACTGTCTACAACATTCACAACTACCCTCCACCGGTAGCCCAAAGCAATTATTTCTAAACAGATAATAAAAGCTCCAACAAATAAAAATATCAATGTTTTAAAAAGGGAGCGATTAATAAATCCAACTTCATCATTCTATCATATAATGAGCCAATTTCATTATTTCCAATTCAATTCCATATAACCACCATTTTCCCAAATTAGTTATACCAATTAATTTGTACAACAAATTAGGGTTTTCTACCACATTTCCCAATATTGACCCCGATGGTCTAAATATCAACAACCAATAACAATATCATTATCTTGAAACCCAAAATACACATTTTAGAATCAAAATAACAAAACCCCCCTTTTCAACATTTTCAAATACAAACTCCCAAAATCAACCATTTAGCAAAATGCCCAAATATTTATGTCAAAACCCATAGTTGTGAGTAGGAATCCCTACCTCAAAAGATGAAACCCAACGAAGGAGATGGCGAAAATGAAGATGCTCCAAATCCCGAGATTCTTGAATCACAAGATAGCCCACGACGATCAACAACCTTTTTATAAAGACCAAAGGTTTGGAAAATACTCTAGCTAGATCAACACTTAGAGAGAAGTGAAGACTTTAGAGGGAGAAGCTCTCAAATGGCGTTTTTGAAAAGTAAGAGAGAGAGTGTGAATGTAAAAAGTGATTTTAAAATGCCCAGCTGCCAACTGATATGTGACATTCCCGCTCGAGCGGAAAACACAACGCTCGAGTGTCAAGAACAAAAAAACTAGGTCCGCTCGAGCGCAAAAGTCCCGCTCGAGCGCCAAGACACAGGAATAAAGTACATCTGCTCGAGCGTGAAAACCAGTTCGCTCGAGCGTGGATTTCCCCCTCCCAGAACATACACTAGAAATGTACCACCCGTTCGAGCGCCAATAAGACCGCTCGAGCGCTACCCACTCGAGCGCAGGAAATCCGCTCGAGCGTAGAAAACACACCTGCAGAAGTTTTGCAGGGACACAAAATACTGGAAGAGTGTAAACCCTGCTCGAGCGCAAGAAGACCCACTCGAGCGGACCATCCAAAAATTGTGCATCAACAAAGGGAGCCAAAACTCTACCAACTTGAATCAACCAAGCCCAACACATCCTAAAACCCAAACGGATCGATTTAAAGGATGACAACAAGACAATTACAACTAACAACTTCACGGAGCCGAGTCCGGAATACAACTGAACAGTAAAGGGACAACCGGGATCGCTATAACCTCCCCCCCTTAAAGAATTTCGTCCCCGAAATTAAACACAAGTTTTTCAAAAACAAGTTTTCTCCATTTCGAACAATATTACTACATAATATTTAACATTCCGACCCATTACCGGTCAATCTCATCTCTTTTCAAGAGGCATTTCACATTACATATAACAACCTGCATTATCAACACGTATCCCTTGGAAATTTACCAATCTCAACTCATTTTCCATAATTTCATAACACGTGCAACATCAATATCATGCTTGCATTTCCACAATACTTAACATAACTTCCATTTACCAAAACATTCACAATGTTTTACAACTTAAGACATACATAATGCTCTTAAAGTTCAATAACGTTACAATATTTCTATACATGATTACACATCAACAAACAAGTCCGTATATTTCTCACGGGCCTCTAACTCACGTTCCCAAGTGGCTTCCTCCACTCCGTGATGTTTCCACAAAACCTTTACCAAGGGAATGGTCTTACCTCGCAAGACTTGATCCCGTCTATCCAAGACCCGCACCGGTCTCTCCTCATACGAGGCATCCTCATCTACCTCTAAATCGGTCCAATCCAACTCATGGGAAGGATCTGGCTCGTACTTTCGAAGCATACTGACATGAAAGATGTCATGAACCCCGGACAACTGTGGTGGCAAAGCCAAACGATAAGCAACCTCCCCAATCCTCTTGAGGATCTCAAAGGGACCGATAAACCGAGGGGATAACTTCCCACTCTTCCCAAACCTCATCAAACCTTGCCTAGGTGATATCTTCAGAAAGACGTGATCACCTACCTCAAACGCCAAAGATCTTCTCCTACGGTCGGCATAAGATTTCTGACGACTTTGGGCTATAACAAGCCTCCTACGGATAAGCTCAACCTTCTCCGTCGTTTTCCTCACTAACTCCGGACCCAACAAAGGTGCATCACCCACCTCGGCCCAATAGACTGGAGACCTATACGGTCGGCCATACAAGGCTTCAAACGGTGCCATACCGATTAGAGGTGAGCAAGGTCTGGATTGGATCGGATTGGGGTAAAACCAGGACCAATCCGTTATCTATGGTTCCTGAAAAATTAGAACCAGTCCAATCCGTTGAAATCATGGAACCAATCCGAACCAATCCATTTAAATACGGATTGGATCGGTTTAGGACCACAGATTCACATAATTAAATAACAAAAATATATATATAACACTTTAATTTCATAAAAATATAAATATAGCGCTATATTAGTTTCACAATAGTAACATGTTTTTCTATAATAGCGACATACTGTTCTAGAATTTAAACAACCATAAGAAAACTGGTTTCACACATAAGTATTTAGACCATTACAAATTAAAACTAAAAACTAAAAACAAAAAAGTAATAAAAGAAGATATTATACGATTTATGTTTGAGTTTAGATTTTATATAGAATAAAAGAAGATACTATGGGGGAGGATGTATAATAAAAATATAGACTATTTGTATACGATTTGGATCGGTTCCAATCCGGAACCGTAGGGTTCAATCCGGAACCAATCCGTGGACTACGGATTTTTAATTCTTCAATCCAGAACCGAACCACGGATTCAAAAAACCAATCCAAACCTATCGGATTGGACTGGACTGGATCGGATTACGGATTTCACGGATTTCTTGCTCAGCCATAATACCGATGCTAGACTGGAAACTGTTGTTGTAGGCAAACTCCACCAATGGTAAGTGCCTTTCCCACGTCCCACTAAAGTCAAGGACACAACCTCGAAGCATATCCTCAAAGATTTGAATAGTACGCTCGGACTGCCCGTCAGTCTGCGGATGATAAGCCGTACTAAAAGTCAACTTAGTGCCCAAGGCACTCTGCAAACTCTGCCACAACCTAGCAGTAAAACGAGGATCTCTATCTGAGACAATCGTCATTGGGACCCCGTGCAACCTCACTATGTCCTGAAGATACAAATCGGCAAGGTGATCTACCGAATCTCTCACGCGCATAGGGATAAAGTGCGCCGACTTAGTCAACCGGTCTACAACTACCCAAATAGCATCACTACCCGCTGAGTCCTCGGAAGACCTACACAACGAAGTCCATAGTGACATGCTCCCACTTCCACTCGGCAATAGGCAAGGGTTGCAACAAACCCCTGGCCTTTGATGCTCGGCCTTCACTTGCTGACAAGTAAGGCACTTAGACACGAAGACTGCCACATCTCTCTTCATTCCTCGCCACCAGAACTGGCGACCTAAGTCTCGATACATCTTAGTGCCTCCCGAGTGCACCACAAGGCGTAAATGATGAAACTCTCGGAGTACCTCCTCTCGGCAAGACCCCGACACAAACAAACGGTCTCGGTATCTCACACTCAGGTCGGGATACACCGTCAAATCCTTCTCAACCTTCCCGCTGGAGATCTTCTCTCGGAGGGATTCTACCTCAAGGTCACCTCTCTGCGCCTTTAACACTCTAGTCACAAGTGTAGGTTGTGCATCAACAGAAAACAAGGTCGCAGCCTCAACGGATTCGCCCAGTAGCAAATCAAATTCACCAAGTGCCCCCAACATCTCCCACTCCCGGATGGCTATACAAGCTACATCACCTATGGATTTCCTGCTAAGGGCATCGGCCACAACATTGGCCTTTCCCGGGTGATAGTGCAACTCAAAATCGTAGTCCTCAATGAACTCCATCCACCTTCTCTGCCTCAAATTCAAGTCTCTCTGTGTGAACAGATACTTCAAACTTTTATGGTCCGAGAACACCTCGAACCTCTCACCATAAAGGTAGTGCCTCCAAATCTTCAAAGCAAAGATCACTGCCGCTAACTTTAGGTCATGTGTAGGGTAATTCTTCTCATGTATTTTCAACTGACGTGAGCCATAAGCTACCACTTTCCCCTTTTGCATCAACACACACCCCAAACCCTCTCGTGAGGCATCACAATAAACCACATAACCCAACCCTCTCTCCGGAATAATCAAACCCGGAGCGGTGGTCAATCTAACCTTCAACTCTTGAAACGACTTTTCACAAGTCTCACTCCATACAAATTTGACTCCTTTTCGAGTCAGTCTAGTCAACGGTGAAGCTAACCTGGAGAAATCCTTCACAAACCGGCGGTAATACCAGCTAATCCCAGAAAAACTGCGGATCTCAACACACTCTTAGGCTGTGCCCAATCTTGCACTGCCTCAATTTGGATGTATCAACAGACACCCCTCCCCGGATACTTCATGGCCTAAGAACTTGACTTCTCCCAGCCAGAATTCACACACTTTCAAACTTGGCATATAGTCTATGGGCTTTAAGCAACTCAAGCACCATTCTCAAGTGTTCCTGTGCTCCTCCTCAGAAGGTGAATAGATAAGAATGTCGTCCACGAAAACGATTACAAAACGATCTAAGAATTCCTGGAAGATCCGGTTCATCAAGTCCATAAAGACTGTCGGTGCATTGGTGAGCCCAAATGGCATCACCAGAAACTCATAATGGCCATACCGCGTACGAAATGCCGTCTTCGGAATATCCTCCTCTCTGACCCTCAACTGGTGGTAACCCGATCTCAAGTCTATCTTAGAGAAACAACGGGAACCCTTTAATTGGTCAAACAGATCATCTATACGGGACATAGGGTACTTATTCTTAACCGTAGCCCGATTCAACTTCCGGTAGTCGATACACAGTCTCAAGGCACCATCTTTCTTTTTAGCAAAGAGGGCCGGTGCTCCCCACGGCGAAACACTAGGGCGAACAAAGCCCTTATCAGCAATTCCTGGAGCTGAACTTTCAACTCACCAACTCTGCTGGGGCAAAACGATAAGGTGCCATAGAAATCGGCGCCGTGCCGGGCACTAAATCAATAGAGAACTCTATCTCGGTGAGGTGGCAAACCAACGAGATCCTCGGGAAAAACATCCGAATACTCACAAACCACCCTCGGCAACACACTCTGGGTCTCGTCACACTCACCACTCATAAAGCTAGCAAGTAGACCACTAAGCTCACTCCGCCCTCGCGGATCATACCGGTGGCAAAACACTACCAACCCGATCCCCCAAGAAATGGAAACACTCCCCGCTCACGGTACAAAAGTGACCCTCTGGCGGTAGCAATCAATAACTGCCCGGTATGACGATAGCCAGTCCATACCCAAAATAACATCAAAACCCTTCATGGGCATAACAACAAAGGAAAAGGAAGCCTAGTCGGCGACCTCTATATCACAACCTCTACATCCGTGTTTCAAAATCAATTCACCCCAACAGGCGATACAACACAATAGGGATGCTAAAATGCCAACTCCAACTCCAACACAGATGCAAATGTAGCAGATACAAAAGAATGAGACGCACCCGTATCAATCAATACACTAGCAACCGAGTTGCAAAACAGAAAGGTACCTCTCACAACTGACGGAGTCGGTACTAGGTCCTGCGCGTAACAGCATACACGCGCCCTGTAGGCCCCTGATCCACCTGCTCACTCTAGGAGCAAAGACTGCTGCACAGACTGGGATGACGAAGCTCCCGGATTGGCCCTCGAGGCCTGCACAGACTGAGCTGGCTGATAACTCTGCGTCTGCCTAGAACCAGACGCTCCCGAAGTGGCACTCAACTGTGGGCAAAACCTCTTCAGGTGCCCAGGCTGACCACACTGATAGCAAGACAAAGGCTGGCCCCTGCCCTGACTCTGGCCCTGAGGTCTAGCTGAAGAAGAAGCAGCTCGCTGACCCCCTCCCTTCTGCGGGCAAACCGAAGACTTGTGACCCAGCTGGCCACATGCAAAACAAGTCAAGCCTCCCTGACTACCTCTCCCGGACCTGCACTGGCACTGGAAAGGTCGATCTAGCAAACCCCTGAGACTGCTGAGGGTTGAAACCCCTCTGTCTCCTGCCATCACCCTGGCCTCTTGGCTTCTTGGAGCCCATGCTCTCCTCATCCTCCTCCTGCATCATAATTTCCATATGAGCTGCAGCATCAACCAAACGTCTATACTCCATATAAACGATCCTCCAACCCTCAACTTGAGTCCACGCCTCAATTTCCGCTCAAATTCAAAGCAACGGCGTTCCTCGGACGCCACAAGTTCAGGTGCAAACCTGGACAACGTAGTAAAAGTAGCTCAAACTCGGCCACTGACAAACCCTGTTGTTTAAGCGACAAAACTGATCCCTCAGCTTCTCCCTAGCAGCTGAAGATAAGAACTTCTCCTGGAAGGCAGTCACAAAAGCCCCCATGCACCACCACATTGCCCTTCTCGTACTTCCACCATTGACCCGCATCTCCCTTCAATTGGAAGGATGCCAAGGTCACCTTTAAACCCCCGTCCTCGATGCCAAGCATCTCGAACGTCTTCTCCATCTGTTCCAACCACTCGTCAGCCTTAAGTGGCTCTTTCGGATCTCCAACAAATTCGTCCGGGTTAGACCGGAAAAATTCCCTCTTCAAGAAAGAAGGCCCTGCCTCTGCAACCTGATGCTCAGCTCTGAGAATACCCAAAGCTCCCGCTATCTCTCGGGCCAAGGCACCCATAGCCTGCTGACCCACTGGCTCGGCCACATTGGCCTGACCAACTCCCTCCTGCATTTCCGGAACGTCATCCGGTAAAGGCGCCTCCTGCCTCCTAGGCCTACCACGCCTACCACCTCGTCCTGACATCCTATTAAAGGTAACAAAGACGTTAGCACATTCATAAATGTGCTGAAACTAAACACCCGCGTCCTAATGCATGGACAACTGTAATTCACTCCACGTAAGCACATAAACACATAAGCACTTACGAATTTCATTCCCGGATAATGACAGTCCCAAGGCGTTACTAGAGTTCCGGTTAGAAACAGCATTGATCAAGTGCTTTTCCAACAAGACTCACAGAAACCCAAGGATCCAATCGATATCCCAGAAATCAAATCCCATACCCATATAATCACATAAGCATGTTATCAATTAAACACGTAGCATAAGACACTACATCTAAGTCTCTATCAAGCGAGATAAACCCATTGTGATACTAATCACTTCCCACGTACCCAAAGTATTCGAACCCGGTACGCTCTGATACCAAGTTGTAACGCCCTCAAAATAATACATAAATCCCATCATTTTAGACATGCAATGGTATAAAGAAATCAACACCTTTCCATTCATCAGAGAGTAGTTCTTACAACAGTATTACATGTTAACAACAAAAGCAATGCCCTACGGCTTACAGCTTTCCAAGTTAACACTTGGTTACACAAAAGAAGAGTACTAACTCTATAAAATAAGCCCTTGGCTTGATATACATGTAATACAACAAAATAATCAAAAGAAAGTCTTCAACTCTCATATCCATCCAGCTAAGTCCTTGGAGGTGGCATGCTACCTGTACCTGAAAATAATGTCCCATATAGGGTGAGCCAACGCCCAGTAGAGATATGCTAAACACAGTATGAGCAGTAACTAAGACATTAGCAATTGATAAATGTTAATTACCATAAATCAATTCATAACTCATTTCCATTACATGACCACAATGTCATATCTCATTTCATTTTCCATTTCTCATCATTTCTCAATTTACATCAACGGCTCAGAACCTGGCCAACACTTATATGAGGACAGTGACTCATATTAAACGTTCCCGTTTACAGTAGATAAACATACTAGTTGTATCAACATCTCAACAGATAAGCATACAAGCTGTATCCACATTTCAACAGATAAGCACATTAGCTATATCAACACTTCCAAAGATAAGCATATGAGCTATATCAATATTAATCTGACAAGCATATAGCTGTATCAGTGGAGTCCATCCCCTATCTCCTCCCAAACAACATCCGGTTTAGAGGTCCATCCCCTATCTTCCCCTAAACCGTGGAGTACATCCCCTATCTCCTCCCACACACACAACGTATATACACAAAGGTCATATACAATCAATCAATACATAACGTTAATGTATTCTATCAACCGTCATACTCTATGACATATCCAATTGATTAGTTTTAGTTTGCCTAATCATCATGCATTGTCTACAACAATCAACTACCCTCCACCGGTAGCCCAAAGCAATTATTTCTAAACAGATAATAAAAGCTCCAACAATAAAATATCAATGTTTTAAAAGGGAGCGATTAATAAATCCAACTCCACCATTCTACCATATAATGAGCCAATTTCATTATTTCCAACTCAATTCCATATAACCACCATTTTCCCAAATTAATTATACCAATTAATTTGTACAACAAATTAGGGTTTTCTACCCCATTCCCAATATTGACCCAATGGTCTAATATCAACAACCAACAATATCATTATCTTGAAACCCAAAATACACATTTTTAGAATCAAAATAACAAACCCCCTTTTCAACATTTTCAAACTAACTCCCAAAATCAACCATTTAGCAAAATGCCCAAAATATCTATGTCAAAACCCATAGTGTGAGTAGGAATCCCTACCTCAAAAGATGAAACCCAACGAAGGAAGATGACGAAAATGAAGATGCTCCAAATCCCGAGATTCTTGGATCAAAAGATAGCCCCGACGATCAACAACCTTTTTGTAAAGACCAAAGGTTTGGAAAAACTCTAGCTAGATCAACACTTAGAGAGAAGTGAAGACTTTAGAGAGAGAAGCTCTCAAATGGCGTTTTTGAAAAGTAAGAGAGAGTGTGAATGTAAAAGGTGATTTTAAAATGCCAGCTGCTAACTGATATGCGACATTCCCGCTCGAGTGGAAAACACAACGCTCGAGTATCAAGAACAAAAAAACTAGGTCCGCTCGAGTGCAAAAGTCCCGCTCGAGCGCCAAGACACAGGAATAAAGTACATCCGCTCGAGCGCGAAAACCAGTTCGCTCGAGCGTAGATTTTCCCCTCCCAGAACATACACTAGAAATGTACACCCGCTCGAGCGCCAATAAGACTGCTCGAGCGCTACCCGCTCGAGCGCAGGAAATCCGCTCGAGCGTAGAAAACACACCTGCAGAAGTTTTGCAGGGACACAAAATACTGGAAGAGTGTAAACCTCGCTCGAGCGGACTATCCAAAAACTGTGCATCAACAAAGGGAGCCAAAACTCTACCAACCTGAATCAACCAAGCCCAACACATCCTAAAACCCAAACGGATCGATTTAAAGGATGACAACATGACAATTACAACTAACAACTTCATGGAGCCGAGTCTGGAATACAACTGAACAGTAAAGGGACAACCGGGATCGCTATATTCACCCTTCTGTCTCTGTTTGTAATAAATGTTGTGGACTTGTACTGTACAGTTATGGTGAAGGGATTAGGTCCCTAACCTGAAGGTTTTCATGTATCTGATTGTATATATGTTTTGATTATGAATGCGGCTTGTTTATGAAAGTCTTTTCGCATTCAGATTGTCACAGCTGATTGGACATATTTTATTACTGTTTTGGTTTCCGCTAGCCCCTTACTCTGTATTTCTGTCATTACTATTAAGCAGGCCTTTGGTAATCACGGTTACTGCCCAATTGCGATGCTTAAACCCATAGGGACGAGTTTGGGTCGTGACATCTCCCTTCTCTCTCTTTTAAGCTTGAGGTAGGGATCTTTTCTACACTTTCATATGATATTTAACTTAGTTATTTGTATCTTGTGTAACAATGATGTGATTTGGGGGTGTTTAAGGCAAACCTAGGGTTTGGGCATAAAATGGAAAGAGGGGTTTTGGGTGAAGGTGAAATAAATGCTTGAGGGGTTTGAAAATGATGTTGTATTGTGTATGATTTGATGATTTTGGCACTTGGCTAATTTTTGGGGAAAAATAGGGAGTTGTTCTAATTGAATCAAATTATTATTTTGTATAAATAATGGAAATTAACATTGAAAATGTGAAATTGAAAGGGTATTGATATGAATGGTGGGATTGGTTATGTGTTACTTCATTCTTTGGTAGTTTCGAATAAACTATCTGTTATGAGATTTTATATCTGTTTAGAAATAATTGTATTGGGCTATTGGTGGAGGATAGCTATGATTGTTGTAGAAATTACAAGCGGATTAGGTGAATTGAAACTGATTGCTTATGCTTGTCATTGAATATGACTGTATTTATATACATTGTATATGTATGGTTATTTGGGAGTAGAAAGAGGATGCACTCCATTATTTGAGTTTGTGATTAAATACATTGCATATGAATGAATGATTGTTTGGGAGGAGAAAGGGGATGGACTCTATTATAATTAAGTTGGCCGGAGTGTCCTGGGTGAAAGTCCTGAAATTATATATGGGCGCCTAGCCTGCAAACGAAATATCTGTAAAATGACAATTGTAGTGCTTGTATAGCCTACATTTACATGGGTCCCGTTTGACGGCTGCTTGAGGACGAAATATCTATGAAAGAATATACGGGTCCCGTTTGATGGTTGCCAGCGGACGAAATATCCGTGAAAGAAAAGTTTGAAGTGCTTACATGTTGATAATGTGGTTTTAGAACTAATGAGTTGTAATCTCATTTGGGTTGTTGAGAAACGATGAAATTGACTTATGTAATTAAATGAAATTAAGGGAAATGGCTTAGTGATTGAGTTTGGAAATTTAAGACTATACAAAAATGTGGATGCCTTATCTTTGAGTCGTATATGCATAGTGTACTTATACTTTTGCTAAATTCCATTTACAGTGTTAGATGGTTTCTACTGGGCTGTGGCTCACCCTACTTGGGAATAACATTTTCAGGTAATGATGGCATGCCTCCACCAAGGCAATAGCGTAGGAGAAACTTTTGGAAGCAAGGACTTCTCATTTTGATTGCATATTTTTTGTAAAGCCAAGGGCTTAAGATGTAATGAGCGAAACTCACTTTTGATTGTAACCAAGATATGTCTTGGAAAGATGTAAGCCCATAGGGCATTTAATTTGTTGTTATTAATTTACATTACATGCTATAGATTCATAATGAACGTTTATGAATGTATAATGCATGTAATCCCTTTTGTAATATGAATTATGTTATGTGAAGGTGTACCAATTATGTTATATTCATTTCTCTCATGAGTTGGGTTATTGTCTTATTTTGAGGGTGTCACATTTTGTGGCATGGCATTGTCATGAGGGTCTTCGGAAGCATCATCTATTGGTGCATTTGCAACATTCAGAGATCCCTTTAAGTTTTTAGTGCCACCAGCTCTAGTCAGTGTGTACTTTGAAATCAGTGAAGTGCTTTTCATCTTTGCTTCACCTATAAGTCTGACATGAAAAGCTTTGAAAATTTTGGCTAGGAGAGCTCCAAAAAGCAATGACCAGCCACTGATAGTACCAAGATTTGCAACCATTATTTCCTTCAGTAGTATGTGGCATAAATCCAATTTTTGTCCAATTTCAAAATAATATAACAAATAAGCATTGAAAATTGGAACCGCATCAAAATGTCCTTTTTTCAGAGTGACATTTCCTACTATAAATCGGTGGAGAATACGAAGGTGAGGTTTCAAATGTCTTGCTTGTAAATCACTGTCGGTAAATGGCCTCTCACAAATTGTAGTATAAACTTCACTTATATCACCAACAATGTTAACAAGGTCAGACTCACTCTGAAAATGAATTTGCAAATTCCTTGGCTCAACTCCAATAATTTGTGCCAAAGTGTGGCATTCAATGTGATTATTTTACCTTTCACATAAGATGTAAGACTATTCTCTTCAATTTCTCCCTCAGTAGGTCTCAAGTGAATTAAAATAAATACAGAAGACGTGGATTGGATATACCTTTGTAGTAAATTGATTAAATTTAGCCACCCACCATCTCAAGTTTGTACACCAACAAAGGATCGTATTGACGAGGGAAATTTACCCTTCTCTCGATGACAATTGGTCGGTGTTGCAAAATTGTTCAAAAGTTTGTTCATGATTGTAATTGAGAAAATCAACATTTCGATAAGCCTGTTGTTGTTGGCGTGGTGGAAGGTTAGAGATTTCTCCATGTTCTGGTCTTGCTCTTTTTGTTCTAGGCATGACTTTTGAAGGTAAGCAAAAGGATAGCAAAAGGTAGGCAAAAGGTATGGAGGATTTGGGCTGTTGTTATGAGGAAATGGTGTGCAAAAGGTGAGCAACAGGATAGCCAAAATGAAGCCTCGGGTTGAGCCTTGCTAAGAGCTGTGGACAGGTGCAGCCAGATGATCTGCCGGATGACCCCCTGGTCGACCGGTAATGTGCAGATTTCAGCTGCTGCTATTGTGAAGCTCTGAAATTGTGAAGCTCTGATGTTGTGAAGCTCTGAAATTGATCAAACTCTTCATCTCTTCTTTTTTTACACGGATACGAGTTGTAAACAGATAGACTGAATTTGTAAAATAATTGCAGAAGGTGGGTGGACTGAATTTGGCTCTCGGGTGGTATTGTGAAGCTCAAATTGATGAAAGCTTCCTCTCTTCTCTTGTTTTGCACGATCAAGATTTGTAAATATATAGATTGAATTGATGAAATTAATTGAGGTAGATGGTGGACTGAATTTGTGAAATTAATTGAGGTAGGGTGGTGGAGAAGGTGGTGTATGTTTGAAGTACAGTGGTGGTTATGAATTAGGTAAATGAAGATTGGTGAAGAAGTTGCTGGTTGTATAAAGTAATGAAGTTGTTGGGTGTGCTCACTGATATAAAGGCCATGTTTGGGAAGTCAGGCTATGACGCCATTGATGTCTCAGTTAAACAAATAGCCAAAAAGATTTATAGTTGAGTTTTGTTTTGTTTGTTTTTTTTTATCAGAAACTGGCCAATTGAGGTTTGGCAGAAGAGTCATAGGTCTGCAGAACGTATGTAAAATTACGATTTTGCCTTTTTAATTTTTGACTAATAGGCCAACTTAGCCTTGCAACACATAGGGGCAATTTAGTCATTTCAATGCCAAACACATCAATCATCCCGTCAGGCACAATAATATAAATGAGGACGGTACAGAGGTTCATAGGTTTGAATCGAAAATGATGAAATTTAGCAAATGAAAAAATTTCAATAATATTGAATTAGTGTGATAAACTGTGTAGATACTAATCAAATGATATTCTAATTTTGTTTAACTTCCAAATATATACTATTGATAAATTTTGTGGCTATTTATTTGAAAATAACAATATAATAATTAGCAAATGATTGGTGACAATAATTATTGCAAATATAAAAAAATTGTAACTGTTTGGATGATCAGTAATTGAAATTTATGTGACTTTCAAATTATTTGTTTATAAAATTTTCAATAAATTTTAATTGAAAAATTTTGTTACTAATTAATTTTTTTAGTTGAATTTGAAAAAATTTGGTTAAGACTGCTATTTTTTGTTAATCAATAATTTTTTAAATTGAATTTTAAAAAGAGTTTGGTTAATAGTGTTATTGTTTGTTAATAATTAATTTTTTAAATTGAATTTTAAAAAGAGTTTGGTTATGACTGTTGATCAGAAATTTCAAAAGAGTTTTGAGTTATGTGTTTGATTATGAATTATAGCCTTTTAAATTAAGTTTTGAAAACTCTTTTCAAAACTCATAACCAAACAAATTTTCTTATTTCACATGTCACATTAAACTTTCAAAATTCAATTCAACACTCAACTCAAAACTTAATTCAACACTCTATTAAAAAATCATAACCAAACAAATTTTCTACACTTAAATCATAATTCCAAAACGAGAATGGCTTCCCTTTAGTCCTTTATCGGACTAGAGGGTACTGTTGGGCCTGTGGGGGCGCACCACGGGTCCCGTTCGATAATCTGAACCGTTCAATGTGTAGAACTTGTTGAGTATTATATGCCTGTAAAAAATCATGTTGATTGGATATCGATAGCTATGTGATCAAATCAGTTTTGTATAAAAAAATGGACGGTGAAAAATAAACGGCTGGCAAACAACTGATTTAATCACATAGCTATCGATATTCGATTAACGTGATTTTTTATAAACACATAGTACTCAACGAGTTCTACTCACGGGCCCAACGGTCCCCTCTAGTTTGATAAAGGACTGGAGGGAAGCCATTTCTTCCAAAACTCACAAACTCAAAATACAACTCTATTCTCAAATCATATTTCTAAAACTTTATGAAACGCAACCTTAAACTTTCGAAAAATTTGAAAAAATTATGTAGGAAACCAGAGTCTTTGGGCAAATTTGGGTTTAGGGTTCAATATAGTTTGGGCTTGTGTATAAAATAGCAATATAATAAGAAATATAGTGCGTTTTGGTTAAGTATCATATAATTTTTAGCGGGAAAAATAGTTGCACTTGATCCTTTATAGTCATACAATACACGCTTTGTTCCATCTGAAATTACACTATAATATAAAGTTCATAAGGTTTAAGTGTTATGAATGAAATTGTAAGGAGGTTTGGTATTTTTTTGTCAAATCATAGGAGGTTAAATTGTAATTTATCCTAAAAAAATTAATGTGTATAAAATAATTTTTTAATTGAATAAATAATTATAATAAAAAAGTGATTGATTAACACGTATGATTTGATTTTTTACTAATAGAGTTAAATTTATGACTTTTTGATTTTTTTAAGTCATAATTTTTTTTTTTTGGCATAGAAGTTGGGTTTGTTCTCGGATTGGATAGATAGATAGATTAGATTTGTATTTAGGGGTTGTTTGGAGTGTCTTAAATAAGTGTACTTTTTGTCTTTTTAGATTAAAAAATTGAGGTTGAAAATATGGATGTTTGGGTTAACTTTTTGACTTTTTATGAAAAAATGTATAATAAAAAATTATAAAAATTGATTTGTAAGGAAAAATTCGAATTGGGAGTTGTGCAACCGTAATTGTTGAATTTTGGTGAATAGTGTTAACTTTTTAAGTAACTTTTTGACTTTTTGACTTTTTTCATACTATCCAAACTTAGCCTTAGATTATTCTATTCCTGGGCCGAGCCCTAACAGATCCGGCCCGACCCGGCCCTGTTTCAGGTCACAAACCACACCCCTAGAGGCTATATAAATATACAAAACCCTAAACGCCGCTCATCCTCTTTACAGAGTCTGGAGATTTAGAGAGAGAGAGAAGATGCCGGCTGGACATGGATTGAGGTCGAGGACGAGGGATCTGTTCTCTCGAGGTTTCCGGAAGAAGGGCACAATCAATCTGTCAACATACCTCCGCACTTACCACATCGGTGAGTATGTCGACATCAAAGTGAATGGCGCTGTTCACAAGGGCATGCCCCACAAGTTCTACCATGGCCGCACTGGTCAGGTCTGGAACGTCACCAAGCGTGCCATCGGTGTCGAAATGAACAAGCAGGTTCAAAAACCCTTTTCTCTAATCCTTCCCACTTATATATTTGCTTAAATATGTGTTTATGTATTGTATTTTGTAAATCTGTGTTTGCTCTGGAGGTGTTTGATGATTTTCTTGTGTTGAAATGATGAGTAATCATCTGGGTTTTTGTTTAGTTTGTGCATTTTTATCAGGGAAAAAAAAATCATCTTTGTGTGTTTTTCTGTTCTGAAGGTGTTTGATGATTTGCTTGTGTTGAAATGGTGGATTAGTCATCTGGGTTTTCTTTAGTTTGTGTATTTTATATCAGAAAAAAAATCGTCTTTTTGTGTGTTTATGTTCTGAAGGTGTTTGATGATTTACTTGTCTTGAAATCGTGGAGTAATCATCTGGGTTTTTCCTAGTTTGTGTATTTATATCAGAAAAACAAGCGTCTTTTTATGTCTGATTAAGAATACATTTCCCTTTCTGTTATTTGATTAAGAATGTTCGGTTTTTAGGCAGTGTAGTTAATTGGGTATTGTGTTTGTGTCTGCTCTGAAGATGTTCCATGATTTGTTTGTGTGGAAATGGTGGAGTAAAAGTGTCTTTTGGGGTCATTTGATTAAGATTGTTTGGTTTTTAGGTGATATAGTTAACTGGGTATATATTTAATTTGTGTTCTATGATTTGCTTATGTTGAAATGGCCATCTAGGTTTCCCTTAGTTTTGTGCATTTATATCAGAAAAAAGCGTCTATTGTGTCATTTGATTAAAGACGTTTGGCTTTTTAGTGATGTAGTTGATTGGGTTTGTCTTTGTATGTAAATGCAGTTTTGTTAGATGGGTTATTTTGTGTTTGATATGGAGGTGTGATGTGTTTGATGCATCCTCTTGTCAGGCTGTTTTGATTCTTGGATTTGTGGGAGTATTTGTCTTACAAATCCAAAATCCTAACAGAGTTAGTTTTATTTACAGAGTTTGGGACTTTTCAATTGTTCCTTGTTAACCTTCTATTGTGACAGTGTTATTCTAAATTAATTTATTTGGAAGTGCTCTTCTGCTCGTATTATTACTATATTTTTTTAACTGATGAAATGGAACATAATCAAATTATAGTATGTACATAAATGCAGGTAGGGCACAGGATTATTAGGAAGAGGATCCATGTGCGCATAGAACACGTCCAGCCATCAAGGTGTACTGAGGACTTCAAACTGAGGAAAAAAAAGAATGATCAGTTGAAGGCAGAGGCCAAGGCAAGAGGCGAAGTCATCAGCACAAAGAGGCAGCCAGAAGGTCCTAAACCGGGTTTCATGGTTGAAGGTGCTACCTTGGAGACAGTCACGCCTATACCCTACGATGTGGTCAACGATCTCAAGGGTGGCTATTAGGTTAGCTCGATGTTTTTTTTTGGGTTTATGTGCTGCTGCGAACATTTGAAGATTGAATTTTTGTATCACAATGTTTTGATTTACTGTTTGTTTGGTGTTACTATGCTTAAACATGAGTAGGTACTGGTTTTGTGATGTTTAATGGTTTGTTTTTTTTTTTAATGAAATTGCTAATCAATATTTTGTTGTGTTTGTGAATGGTTTTTATCTTCTTTGATGTGTGGAAGTAACTTAACCCAAGTTATATGAATCAATTTGATTTAATTACAGCTTGCTTTTTTTCCCCCTAATTTTATTTTTTGAGCTTGCCATGCCATTTTTTTTCTTTTCCTTTTCAGAAGAAAACAATGTGGTCTAAAACACGTTACAAAACAAGAACCATCTTTGGTTGATATAAAAATTCCTAGAAGCACCATAGGAATTCCGTCAAATCATGCTGTGGTCTTAAAAAAATCAAAAATGATTGGGACCTCTAAAACTAGAGCTCTAAAGGGGCATTAATTTGTCCTTTTCCTCCTTCTGTTTTGTCTTTTACCTTCCTCTGTTTTTTTTTTTTTTTAATTGGCGACAGCTCATTAGAGCTGCTGAAAAGCAGCTCTAATTAGAGCTCTGAAGCAGAACCCTAAAAAAATTTGGGTTGCCTGGTATAAAGAAATTCCTAGTTTTTAAATTTGGTAGTTTTTAGAATATTTCATTGTTTGGAATTCTCAATACATTATTTTAGTGACCAAAAACACACACTACCATGAAATCAAAAGAACAATGAAAACATTAATATTTTTGTACAAATCTCACACAATCATCAGATCAAAAGAACTCATGAGATCAAAAGAACTGTGAAAACATTAATATTTTTGTACAAATCTGACACTACCATGAGATCAAAGAACAATGAAAACATTATGAAGGAAAAAATAGGACAATCTTTCTTTTGTTTGATGATTGACACAAATCAGGGTTAGGCTGTGTATAGTTTCACCGAGGGGCAGTGTGATTAATTTGATTGAAGCTTGGAATGATTGATTTTCTCTAGTCATTAAACTTGTTCTAATTCTCTTTGTTGGAGTAAATCACATAATTAAATTACAAAAAAGTATGGAAGAATATAGAAAAAAGTATGAAAAATATACATGTCAACACAATAGAGCATACATGCTAGAAGTATTCTCATTTGCTGATATTTTCATTATTTTCACTAGTAATGCTAGATTTGAACCCGTTTGGGAGAGCTTATAAGTTTATTTTTTGGATTATAACTTAAAAAAAATTAATGGGCGTTTGATTTAGCTTTTGGGTTTCAACGGCACAAAAAAAAGCTAGAGGTAGTAAGAAAGGGACGAGGAAGATTTGATATGTTTTTTTGGACAAATTATATTAGTGGTCTCTACATTTTGTTGCTTGTGTTATTTTGGTCTCTTCACTTTCAATTGGTTCAATTTTGATCTTTAATTTTAAATTTTATGTCATTTTGGTCCAATTTTAATAATGTCGTTAGTATTTTTAACGAAAAATAATTACTGAATTGGTTGAGTTTAACTCATTAAATTTAGTAAATTTATAATATTACTTGAAAAAAATCCAACACATGCCATTTATATGCATATTTTTTTTAAAAAATATTATGAGTCCTAATCAATTGGATCAAATTGAGAAAATCATAAATTTAGAGTCAATCGAACTAATTGAAATTATAGAGACCAAAATGACACAAAAACCAAAGTATAATAACTATTACTGTAATTTGCTCCGGTTTTTTAAAGTGGCTTATGTTTCATCTCTTCCCATCACTCTCTCATCATTTTGTCATTTGTGGAATGTTTAAATATTGTTTATGTTATTTTTGTAATTTAATCTACAACGATAAAAAATTTGAAGTTTTTAGTTGTCTGCTAATATCAAAGTTTTTCTTCTCTTCTATTATTAATGGTAAAATGTAAATTGTGAATTTGTAGTCTTGTTCTGCTAATAATATTATTAATTAATAATAATGATAAAATGTAAATTTGGATTTGTATTCTTGTTCATAACTTTTTGGTTACTACATTGAGAGCTGAATATTAAGACGGTTGAATATATGCTTTGAAATTTCAATGATTTGTGAGAGTTGATATTGGAGAAAACTGTTACACTCTAAGATTTCACATTTGGACTAAACTTATAGGCAATTCTTGCAGTTTTTATATCAATAATACAGAACATACAACTCTTAGATTACATTACATGGTGTACTTAGAAAACAGAAACACAGAAATACAAGAACTATTATATAGATGATATTAGGCATACTTATATCACAAGCAAACATTTGAAATTAAGCATCGGACCAAGTTATATTCAAGTCGCCCCAGTTATCTTAAGGGACACCTAAGGCTTTCCACACAGCTTTTGAAGCATCAACGATGTTGTTAGGACACGGAGGTTGATAATCATGGTCTTGATCACATCCCATAGTTGAGTCACATTCATCGACCACCATGGCCACCACACTCCGCCCATTAGCATTGATGGTGATGTTGTTGTGGCACCGGCTGCCACCTTTGTACCATCCAGTTGATAATACCACGACTGGCAAGTCATCAGAGCGATATTTACCGTCAGATTCACTTGGACCTCCACCATCTCCACCTTTCTGAAAGCTGTTAATAGTGAGGGTAGCCTTGGTTTGGCTAGAAACTTCTGGAGAACACTTGTATGTTGTGTACATTTTTCCTTGAACACGACAATCCGAATCATTCTCTTGGTTACATTGGCCTGGAGGTGGTTTCTTTCCTATTATTTTCCCACTTGGGCTACAACCCTGACGCTCAACATCCAAACAAGCTGACCCTCAACATCCAAACAAGCTGTAAATAAGAGACATACTAGTAGGAGAGTAGATGTTTTTGAGGAAAAACTCTTCATTTTTTCTCTATTCTTGTTTAGAACTTTGAAGGCTTGATGTAGATAAAGTGTTTCAAGAGGTACAAATAGCAATTTCCTTAGGGAATTAACCCATATTCCGATCTATATTACAAAAAAACTGGCCACTTGTCTTGTGTGATATGGTTCCAAGAAGGGTATTTCATTAATTTGGGAAAAAGTATTGGGGTGATTGGCTAGTGGGATGGCTAAGAAAGAACAAGAAAAGGCATATCAAATGTGAACGTGCTTGATGGTTTCAAATGACACTAATAAACTAACATAACTGACACGGACGAATATCTTATTTTGTAGCAGTAGAGAAAAAAGAGAAAAGAAAGGTATAGTCACTACGCCAAAACAGGGCATTAACGGCGGTTTTTTTAACGGCGGTAACGAAAACCGCCGTTAAAGGTACTATTAACGGCGGTAACAAAAACCGCCGTTAATACCGCCGTTAATGTATCATTAACGGCGGTTTCGTTACCGCCGTTAAAAAAACTGCCACTAAAAGTGTCTTTAACGATGGTAATGAAACCCACTTTTAACGGCAGTAACGAAACCGCCGTTAATGCCCACTTTTAACGGCGGTAACAAAACCGCCGCTAATGCCCAACCATTACCGCCGTTAATGACGGCGGTCTTTGCCGGCGGAGCTCCGGCGAAACTCCGGCGAGTTCCGGCGAAACCATCTACAATAAAGTAAAAGTAATGTTTAAATATTTATTTAGGGAATATATTTCATGAAAGAGTGGCTGTGGCAGAGTAGTTGGTGTGGGTGGATGAGAGGTCTTGGGTTCAAAACTTGGGGAGTGCAAAAAGAAAGAATTATGTTTTGAAAAATTTGAACCTATTTACGGCGGTAAAAAACCGCCGTTTTTGGTCCTATATTACCGCCGTTTTTGGTCGACTTTTAACGACGGTAATTTGCCTTTTTACGACGGTTTCACTTTTTCCGACACGCGCATAAACGGCGGTAACGAAACCGCCGTTAATACTGCCGTTAAAGGCTTTAACGGAGGTTTTACAGCTTTTAACGGCGGTAAAAAACCGTCGCTGAAGCCCAATTTTGGCGTAGTGAGTCTTGAGTTCAACATATTTTGTTTAAAGACAAGTATGCCACAAATTTGTCTTCAACATCAATACTAGATGAAATCATGTAAGGTGTTCATACAAACTAATTGTTATTCACATGGTATTATCAATTAATAGCGTAGTAAAATTTTTGTTTACGAGTGAGACAATATAATATTTGGTGTAGCCATCAACATCATAAACATTTTCGAGTAAAATTAGTTAAGCATTAGCAAGGGCGGAACTAGGGTGTTCCTACTAATTAAAATTATGTTGTTCATGTGCTCCTGATTTGTTGACATGATTAAAGAAAAAATAGTAGGTAAATTATAGTGATCAAGCTTGAAATTTAGAAAAATATAGATTTACAAGTTTGTTGTAATTACATCAATGTTTCCTTTAGTAGCTAAAATGACCAAAATTAGTGCAAATAGTGGGTAGACATGGATAAATAAAATAAAAAATATATTTTAGTGAGAGTTTCAAAATTACTAAAATGTACCCATAATTTATCATTATTAATTTTAAATTATCTCTATTTTTATTGTCCTTTAGTTTTGAGCCTTGCTTTTATTTCCCCTCTTTATCTATTTTGCCAATTAGTAAAATATTTCGTGTATGGTTCTCAATAAACTTTCGTCTCGGACAAAAATCCCAACTCCCCCTACGTCCACCAAGCAATCTCATATGATCTAATGAACTATGATATACTTGATATCCTAATAACATTAATGATATTAAGGTTGTGATAATTTCTTCTCTGGATATATGTACAAGGATGAAACCATCTTGAAATGAATTAGAGCTTCGACACTTGTTGGAGCCTTCAAAGAACCCTATTTGCTGACACACTTAGAACATGGTCAATACTACTTGGCCGTAGCTTGGTCTCTCCAATTAATGCTTAACTAAGAGCATCTAGCTATTTTGTTTCCCCCAACGGGTTAATTACTACACTAGCTATTTTAACTAGCTACATTTGAAGAATCCTGAGACTCTTTAGACAGTTTGTGTGAATAGATAATAAGTAAAATAAAAACAAACGTTAGAGCACATAGTTAAAAAAGTAGTTAGATAAAATAAAGAGCATTCCTTCTTTATACTTTAATTAATAAAAAATAAATAGAAATGTTAGAGTTGCTCTACGTGATTAGAGTAGAGAAAGAGAGGAAGAACAAAAAGAGTAATGTCGGTAAAGTTGGTGACCATTGTTGGCTGTTCAACTCGGTCAGGTGGTCTGCACAAGCTCGAACAACTTTGTCCCACAAGCCCAATAGCCCAGTTTGGTCGAATCCACTCGAATCAACTTCAATATATAATTTCAAAAATGGTACATTTTTCTAATTTTGGAGCTCTAAACAAAACTCTAATGACTTGACAATGAAAAAAAATAAAAATAAAAAACGCAAGACACAAACATCACATCATTGTGGGACTCACACACCATTAGAGCTCTTTAGAGCTCCACAATTAGAGCTCCCGATCTTTTTTCATATTATTTTCTCACTTTTTACAAAAATAAATGAAAGTGTCACCATTATATTTATCTCATTCCTTATGATGTTCTACGTACAAGATGGTCATCACCAAAGTTTATGATCCAGAAAGCTAAATTCAATTTCTAATTCAAAAATTTGATACATTATTAATAATATACATATTCATTTTTTTGGTAAATTCTTTCCACATTCCACATAGTCTAAACTTGCTAGAGAAACTTTTTTATATTAAATATTTGTAATACATATCATACAAAACACAACTCTTAGACTTCATTCATAGTATTAGGAAAACAAATCACAAAGACAACTACTAATACAAAGAGGATAATATTACATATAAATACTTATATCACAATTTGAAATTAAGCATCGGACCAAGTTATATCCAAGTCACCCCAGTTATCTTGAGGGACACCCAAGGCTTTCCACACAGCTTTCGAAGCATCAACGATGTTGTTAGGACATGGAGGTTGGTAATCATGGTCTTGATCACATCCCATAGTTGAATCACACTCGTCGACTACCATGGCCACCACACTTCGTCCGTTAGCACTAATGGTGGTGTTGTTGTGGCACCGACTGCCTCCTTTGTACCATCCAGTTGATAATGCCACAACTGGCAAGTCATCGGAGTGATATTTGCCATCACATTCACTTGGACCACCACCATCTCCATTTTTCTCAAAGCTGTTAATAGTGAGCGTTGCCTTGGTTTGACTAGAAATTGCTGGAGAACACTTGTATGTTGTGTACATTTTGCCTTGGACACAACAATCCGAGTCATTCTCTTTGTTGCATTGGCCCGGAGGTGGTTTCTTTCCCGTTATTTTCCCACTTGGGCTACAACCCTGACCCTCAACATCCAAACAAGCTCCAAATAAGAGACATACTAGTAGGATAGTAGATGTTTTTGAGGAAAAACGCTTCATCTTTTCTCCCTCTATTCTTGTTTTGAACTTTGAAGGCTTGGTGTAGATAAATGTGTTTCAAGAGGGTATAAATAGCAATTTCCTTAGGGAATTAACCCATATTCTAATCTATATTTACGAAAATACTGGTGACTTGTGTTGTGGTGATATGGTTCCAAGAAGGGTATTCCATTAATTTAGGAAAAAGTTTTGGGGTGATTGGCTATTGGGATTTGCCAAGAAAGAACAAGAAAAGGCATATCAAACTGTAAACGTGCTTGATGGTTTCAAATGACACTGATAAACTAACATAAATGACAAGGCTTGATGAATATTAGTTTTAATTTGTAGTCTAATTTTGTAGCAAAAGAGCAAAAAGAGAAAAGAAGGGTCATAGGCTTGAGTTCAACATCTTTTGATTAAAAGACAAGTATGTTACAAATTTGTCTTCAGATAGTGGACATAATACAAGTAGGGGGCGTTTGTTTCATGAGGCATGTGATTGGGCTCTATATTTAATATATTTACTAGTCCATTATTTGGTTATAAAAATAAAAAGTCTAATTAATAGTCAAATACATGTCATTTCTAGTCAAATAGTTCACAGATTATTTATCTTAGAACTAACAATTTTTTGTATTGCAATCTCTCTTCATCCAATTATTCCAAACAAACGCCCCAATACAAGATGAAATCATGTAAGGTTCATACAGACTAATTATTATTCACATGGTGTTCTTAGCTAATGGTGTAGTTAAAATTTTTTACGAGTGGGACAACACAGTATTTGGTGCGGCCATCAAAATCATAAACGACACATTTTGAAGTAAAATTAGTGAACTGTTAATACGAGCAAAATTAGAATTTTACTCGAAAGGGGCTAAACTATAGGTCTTCTACTTCACAGATTTTTTCAATACATTTCTGTCGCAACAAATTGATTTCCATATGAATCTTCGCAACTCTCACATAAAGAGATTTCAAGACCCTTCACATTATCTGTCATTATATTTTCATATTTTTGAGTTTGATATTTTTTTAGGTTTAAAATTTATAACTATATATATATGCACAGAGGCGGAGCCATGTTGGGCTCAGGGTGTCACATGGCCCTGAGTTTTGGGATTTTTTTTTTTTTTTAAAACATAAAGAAAATATATTAAATAAAAAAATTATAAAAATATTATTTAAAGTGAAATGTCAATGACATTTTTTAAATTATGAGAACAATAATAGTTCTTTTGATTGAAAATAAAGAGGCTATAATAAGTCATATTATTATCTATAAAAATTTCAATATAATGGTGATGTCTACCATTATTGACATGCAAACATAATAAATTTCAATGAAGATATATAATTTATTGGATTGTTAGTTACATTTGACATGTGGAGTTTATCCTTCATGTGTTTCTTTCCATTCATAACTAAATGACCATTGTATAAATTATAATCAAGCAACACATCTTTAATTATAAAAAAATTTTTTTTACAATAGGTCATAACTAATATCAGAATAAGCCATAACTAACTATTACTTGATATATAGTTATAACTAAAATAACAACCACAAGAAGTTATAACTAAATTATATCTAACACTATAATGTGTTATACTAAAGATCACGAAAATCATAATTGCGACATATGATAGACACTTTTTTTGCGGTATGTCTTATAGAATTTATTTACTAAAATATATTATTTCTGTCTCAACGTATCTTCTTTTTTAATTTTCAATCCACATATAAAATAGTTACTCCCCAAAATTTGTATAAAATTTAATCTCAAATCCTTTATTTAAAATTCACATTTATCCAAATGAACTTTTAATATTTAAGTTTAGTAATATCTCATTGTTGTTTATTATGAAAAAAAAAAAAAATTAATCAGTGTGTTTGAATTTTTTGGATTAAGTTTTTTAAAAATTGGTTTTTTGATTTTCGTATTTTTTTGTTTTTAGTGAAATTTTTAAATTTTAAACATTTTTTTTAAAATTTTTTTAGATACACCTTACTTAGATGTATCTAAAAAGTAAAAAATT
Source organism: Camellia japonica (assembly GCA_030407325.1). Lineage (NCBI taxonomy): Eukaryota > Viridiplantae > Streptophyta > Magnoliopsida > Ericales > Theaceae > Camellia > Camellia japonica. Next base: position 16,045,752 of record JAPPVO010000029.1, read on the forward strand.
TGTGAAAAAATATTTTAAAAAATTAATAAATACATAAAAATACAAAAAATGTATTGAATTCTCGTATTGAATTTTTAAAAGGTTTTTTCCACAATTTTTTTACTTTTTAGGTATATTTATGTAGGTATGTCTAAAAAGTAAAAAAAAAAATTGCTTAAAATATTAAAAAAAATAGTAAAAACAAAAAAATATGGAAAACAAAAAAGTAAAATTTTTGAAAATTTTTTAGAAAATAGAACCAAATTATTATTAATTTGTGCCCCTCTGCACTGAATTTTGGCTACCTCATTGTATATGCATATGTATTGGGAGTGAGGTCCTGCTCACTAGGTTATGCTTACAAATTAAAATTTATGGTGTTCATGTGCTCCCGGATTTGTTAGATTATGGTACATTAAGCCTTAGTAAATGATTTCATTGGGTTAGGATATTCAAGAAAAAGATAATAGGTAAATTATAGTGATCACCCTTGTGATTTTAAAAAAATACAATACGCTTATAATTTTGATATAATTACATTGATCTATTTTTAGTAAGGTTAAAGTGACTAGAATTAGCGTAAAGAGAATTCAAGTAATTATTATTCACATGGTATTATCAATTAATAGCGTAGTAAAATTTTTGTTTACGAGTGAGACAATATGGAAGAATATAGAAAAAAAAGTATGAAAAATGCGCATGTCAACACGATAGCGCATACATGCTATAAGTATTCTTATTTGCTGATATTTTCATTATTTTCACTAGTAATGCTAGATTTGTTCCCGTTTAGTAGAGCTTATAAGTTCATTTTTTGGATTATAGCTTAAAAAAAAGTCATTGGGCGTTTGACTTAGCTTTTGGGTTTCAACAGCATAAAAAAAAGCTAGAGGTAGTAAGAAAGGGACGAGGAAGATTTCATATGTTTTTTGGAGGAATTACATTCGTGGTCTCTATATTGTCCCTTGTATTATTTTGGTCTCTTCGCTTTCAATTGGTTCAATTTTGACCTTTAATTAATTTTAAATTTTGTGTTATTTTGGTCCAATTTTGATAATGCCGTTAGTATTTTTGACGAAAAATAATCACTGAATTGGTTGAGTTTAACTTGCTAAATTTAGTAAATTTATAATATTACTTGAAAAAAATCCGACACATGCCATTTATATGTATATTTTTTTTATAAAAAAATACTATAAGTTGTAATTAATTGGATCAAATTGAGACAAAATCATAAATTTAGAATCAAAATTGAACTAATTGAAATTATAGGGATCAAAATGATACAAAAATCAAAGTACAAAAACTACCATCATAATTTGCTCCTTTTTTTAAAGTGGCTTATTTTCTCATCACTCTCTCATCATTTGTCATTTGTGGAATAGTTAAATATTGTTTATGTTATTTTTGTAATTTAATCTACAACGATAAAAAATTTGTAGTTTTAGTTTTCTGCTAATATCAAAGCTTTTCTTCTCTTCTATTATTAATGGTAAAATGTAAATTGTTTTGTAGTCTTGTTCTGCTAATAAAGTTTTTTCTTCTCTTCTATTATTAATGAATAAGAATGGTAAAATGTAAATTTGGAATTTGTATTCTTGTTTATAACTTTTGGTTACTACATTAAGAGCTGAATATTAAGACAGTTGAATATTTGCTTGAAATTTCAATGATTTGTGAGAGTTGATATGAAGAACACTGTTACACTCTAAGATTTCACATTTGGACTAAACTTATAGGCAATTCTTGCAGTTTTTATATCAATAATACAGTACATACAACTCTTAGATTACATTACATGGTTGTATTAGAAAACAGAGACACAGAAATACAAGAACTAATATATAGATGATATTAGGCATACTTATATCACAAGCAAACATTTGAAATTAAGCATCGGACCAAGTTATATCCAAGTCGCCCCAGTTATTTTGAGGGACACCTAAGGCTTTCCACACAGCTTTTGAAGCATCAACGATGTTGTTAGGACACGGAGGTTGATATCATGGTCTTGATCACATCCCATAGTCGGTCACACTCATCGACCACCATGGCCACCACACTCTGCCCATTAGCACTGATGGTGATGTTGTTGTGCACCGGCTGCCTCCTTTGTACCATCCAGTTGATAATGCCACGACTGGCAAGTCATCAGAGTGATATTTACCGTCACATTCACTTGGACCTCCACCATCTCCACCTTTTTGAAAGCTGTTAATGGTGAGGGTTGCCTTAGTTTGGCTAGTAACTGCTGGAGAACACTTGTATGTTGTGTACATTTTTCCTTGAACACAACAATCTGAATCATTCTCTTGGTTACATTGGCCCGGAGGTGGTTTCTTTCCCATTATGTTCCCATTTGGGCTACAACCCTGACCCTCAACATCCAAACAAGCTGTAAATAAGAGACATACTAGTAGGAGAGTAGATGTTTTTGAGGAAAAACTCTTCATTTTTTTCTGTATTCTTGTTTAGAACTTTGAAGGCTTGATGTAGATAAAGTGTTTCAAGAGGTATAAATACCAATTTCCTTGGGGAATTAACCCATATTCTGATCTATATTTACGAAAATACTGGACACTTGTGTTGTGGTGATATGGTTCCAAGAAGGGTATTTCATTAATTTGGGAAAAAGTTTTGGGTTGATTAGCTGGTGGGGTTGGCTAAGAAAGAACAAGAAAAGGCATATCAAATGTAAACGTGCATGATGGTTTCAAATGACACTAATAAACTGACATAACTGACACGGATTGATGAATATCTTATTTTGTAGCAGAAGAGAAAAAACAGAAAAGAAGGGTCATAGTCTTGAGTTCAACATATTTTGTTTAAAGACAAGTATGCTACAAATTTGTCTTCAGCATCAATACTAGATGAAATCATGTAAGGTGCTCATTTTTTTGAGTGAGGCAATATAATATTTGGTGCAGTCATCAACATCATAAACATTTTGGAGTAAAATTAGTTAAGCATTAGCAAGGGCGGAACTAGGGTATTCCTACTAATTAAAATTATGTTGTTCATGTGCTCCTAATTTGTTGACATGATTAAAGAAAAAATAATAGGTAAATTATAGTGATCAAGCTTGAGATTTAGAAAAATAAGATTACAAGTTTGTTATAATTAAATTGATCTTCCCTTTAGTAAAACTAAAATGACCAAAATTAGTGCACATGACCCTTTTTCAAGGGCAATATGGACATTTCACTACCCTTTCCTTGTTTCACCATCTTTTTCCTCTTGGACTCTCTACCAAAATCATCTACCACCGTCTTTTGCACAAACCCGCCATATTCATCACCACCATCCAATCTCCTTCATCTATCTCTATCATCCCACCATCACCAAACAACAAATTATACATGAACCAAATTATACAATAAATTATACAAAAATTTCCCAAGAACCAAACAAAGAAATGAAAAAAAAGAAGAAGAGAAAAGAATAGATCTGGAGAGAGAGAGAGAGAGAGAGAGGGGATGTGGACTGTTATGGAGCCAGAGACCTTGCGGCGGGTGTTCGCCAAAGAATTACTCCCCGATCAGGACTTCTACGCTGCCATTTTAACGCTATGATGTTGAATCTAGGGCGATAGATAGCGGCGATGGAGGCATTATAACTCAGCACATCGATTCATTGTTAGGTTTCCTCTCTCTCTAAAATCTGTGTTTGTTAAAACGAAATGAAACGCTATGTTTGCCGGAGGTAATGCCGATTCCGGCAAGATTAGGCTTCTACGACGTTGAGGTCGAAATTGAGGATTTTGCTTGATAGACTACGGTCCAACTCGTTGTTATCTACGACAGAGGAAGAGTTAGAGTCGCTGTGAGCCAGATCGGCGACGGTAGGGTTCAAATCGGTCACTTTTCGATCGAATCTGTACATGTTGAGATGGTTATGCAAGGTCTCGGACCGTGAAAAAGCGTTGAAGAAGAGAGGACACGCCATCAAAAAAATGCCATGGAAGTTACCGCCTCCAATGTAGGTTAGGTTGAGGTTGAGCGATGGCAGATGAAGAGGCATGGTGGCGATCGGCGGATCATAGATCGAGGAATCCACAGTGCTGCTCTGGCTAGAGCTGTGCATGGTGTTGTTGGTGGAAATAAAGGGTGTTGTAGAGATAGAATAGGTTGTTGTAGAGATAGAATAGGAAGGGTTAGGTTGAAATGTCTATTTTGCCCTTCAAAGTGATCACATGTTTTGCACATGACTATTTCTGTTAATAATTTAACAGAGGTTATTGATTGGACCAAAATGAAACGAAATTAAAAATGAAAGGTTAAAGTCGAGCCAATTGAAAACACAGGGACCAAAGTGACATAGGAGGTAAAATACATGGACTATTAGTGTAATTAGCCCTTATCTATTTGCCAATTAGTAAAATATTTCGTGTATGGTTCTCAATAAACTTTCGTCTCGAACAAAAATCTTAGCTCCCTTTACCTCCACCAAGCAATCCCATATGATCCAATGAACTATGATGTACTTGATATCCTAATAATATTAATGATATTAAGGTTGTGATAATTTCTTCTTTTTGGATATATATACAAAAGATGAAACCATCTCGAAATGAATTAGAGCTTCGACACTTGTTAGAGCCTTCAAAGAACCCTATTTGCTGACACACTTAGAACATGGTCAATACTACCTGGCTGTAGCTTGGTCTCTCCAATTAATACTTAACTAAGAGCATCTCGCTCTTTTATTTCCTCTAACGGGTTAATTACTACACTAGCTATTTTTAACAATTACAATTATTTTCCAAGCTAGCTATATTTGAAGAGTTTCGAGAGACTTTTTAAACAGTTTGTGTGAATTGATAAGTAAAATAAAAAAACAAACGTTAGAGCACATAGTTGAAAAAGTAGTTAGATACAATAAAGAGCATTCATTTTTATACTTTAAATTAATAAAAAAAAATAGTAAGAATTATTGAAAGCTTCTTCATTAATTCAATATGTGATTACACATATTATTTATACAATACATCTAACAAACTAATAATATCTGTAACTAACAACTAATCTAACAAACTCTATCTTCTAGCTAACTATGACATCAGTGTAGCTTCAGTTTTGGCTGTAGCTGGTTAGCTTTAATGGCAACTCTTGTTGTGGCTTGAGCTATATTGATGAACTCTAAATGCTGTGGCTCTGTTGACTCTGTAGTATAAATCCTGTGGCTCTGTTGACTCTTGTAGTTGTAATATTATCAGTCCCCTGCAAGCTGATGGAGAGGAAGGACCAAAGCTTGTCTTGAGAAACTGGAATCTGGAACTGATAAAGGCTTTGTAAAAATGTCAGCAATTTGATCCATAGAAGGAACATACTTGAGAACAATTTCTTGGCTGCAATCTTCTTACGAATAAAATGTCAATCAACTTCAATGTGTTTTTTAAACGAGTATGAAACATAGGATTTAACAAAGGCAATAGCGGAGAGCTAATCACACCAAAGAATAGGAGAGGAAGTAGTGGGAAGATAAAGATCATGCAGTAGCATCTGTAACCAACTCAACTCTGTGGTAGCATGAGCCAAAGCTCTATACTCGACCTCAGTGCTGGATCGAAGATTGTCGGTGTTCTTAGCAGACCAGGAAATGAGATTAGAGCCAAGATATATGCAATAGCCTGAGGTAGATCTTCTATCTAAATGATCCCAACCCAACTAGAATTAGAAAAAGCTTTGAAGCTCAAAGAATTGGGAGAAAATGTGAGGCCATGAGAAGGGAACCTTTAACAAATCTGAGAATACATTTGACAAAGGCAAAATGGCCATTAGTGGGATCATGTATATGTTGGCAGGCTTGGTTAACTGCTAAAGACAGATCAGGGCGTATGATGGTTAAATACGCAAAGCACCAATAAGACTTCTGTATAATTGAGGCTGAGCAAAAGGCAGAGAAGAAACATGAGTGTTGGCAGACGCGTGAAATAAGTGAAGTGCAGGTTTACAAGAGGTCATGCCAGCCTTGAGGAGAATGTCAGAAGCATATTTTTGCTGGGACAAGAAGTAATTAGCTTACACCATTGAATAGAACAAACCACCAAGAAAGTAAGAAATGTTGCTCAATTCTTTCATGGCAAAGGGCAACATGCATTTGCACTAATGAGTCTTGAAGAAGAAGAGAACTACTGCCAGTAAGTAGAATATCATCTACATAGACCAAGAGAATGAGAATATCATGGGATGTCTTCTTAATGAACAAAGAATTGTCACAATAACTATTAACAAAGCCATGAGCTAACAAAAACTTGGAGAAGCTTGGAGAAGGTTGAATACTAAGCTTTAGGTGCTTGCTTCAGGCCATAGGTGCTTGCTTCAGGCCATAGGTGCTTGCTTTAGGCCATAAAGAGCTTTTTGGAGTGTACAAACATGATGAGGATATGCGGTACTAGAAAAACCAAGTGGCTGGAGCATATAAACCTCTTCATCCAAGGTACCATGAAGAAAGGCATTGCTAATGTCAAGCTATTTTAAGGGCCACTAATAATGCAAGGCAATGCAAAGTAAAATTCTGATAGTAGGTTATTTAGCCACTGGACTAAAGGTCTCATTATAGTCCACACCTTCTTGTTGCAAAAAACCTTGGCCACCAACCTGGCTTTATATCGGGCAATAGTCCCATTGGAATTTCTTTTAATTTTGAAAACCCATTTGCAGGCAATGGCTGTTTTGGCAGAAGGAAGAGGCACAAGGGACCAAGTACCTTGAGCAAGAAGAGCATAATACTCATCAAGCATTGTAGCATATCAAACTGGAGAAGTAAGAGCTTGTTGATAAGTGCAAGGTTTTATATCAGTGAATAAAGAAAAAGAAGAGGCCACAAGACAACTAGTTTTGGATCTAGTAAGCATAGGATGAACATTGGTAGAAGAACTGGGAAAAAAGGATGAAGGAGGCACAGATGGTAAATCTATAAAAATGGAGTGAATAGGAACAAGAGAAGAAGGATTTGGATCAGAGGGTTGAATAGACTGATCAATAGAAAGATGAGGCAGAGAAGACTGAACTGCAGGAGGCTTAGATAGAGGAGCAGGAATAGCAGGACTAGTAGGCAGAGAAGGAGGGACAAGAGAAAACACAGAAATAGGGGAAGACAGAGATGTAGGCCAAGCAACAAGTGCAGCAGTATTAACAGATCTAGAAGGAGAGCTAGAGGACCAAAAGAAGGATTGTAAGGTAGAGAAAGAAGATGACTGAGAAGGAGGCTGAGTAGTAGCAAAAGGAAAGATATCCTCATGAAAACTAACATGTCTAGAAATATGAATTTTCCCTGTAGCAATATCAAGACATTTGTATCCTTTAAAAGATGGATGTTAACCAAGAAATATACATAAAGTAGATCTAGGTTGAAGCTTGTTAGAAGCGTAGGGCTGAAGCCAAGGAAAACACTTAAAGCCAAAAACCTTAAAACATGAATAAGTAAAAGAAGAATGGAAGAGAAGTTCATAAGGAGACTTATTAGAAAGCTTAGAGCTAGGCATCCTATTAATGAGATAGATAGCTGTAGACACTGCATTAAACCAATACTGTAAAGGCACAAAAGAATGATGTAACAAGGCAATGGTTGTTTCAATGATATGCCTGTGTTTTCGTGTAGAAACTCCATTCTGTGAAGGGGTGTAAGGACAAGACATTTGATGAAGTATACCGTGAACTTTTAAAAATTGAGTCATTGGAGTATTAACAAATTCATTGCCTCCATTAGTTCTTAGAACTTGCAATTTGGTGTAAAATTGAGTTTCAACAAAAACCTTAAATTCCAAAATTTTGGAAAACACTTCACTCTTGTAACACAAAGGATAAAGCCATGTAAACTTGCTAAAGTCATCAACAAAAAGCACATAGTACTTATATGTAGACAAAGAACAAAAAGGACCCCATACATCACTATGGATAAAGGATAATTGTTTGTTTACAGTAGAATTGGAAAGCATAAATGGAAGTGTATGGCTCTTGGCCACACAATAATGAACACAAGTAGACAAAGGAGCCAAGGTTTTATTAGCAATATCAGGCAAATGACTTTGCATATGTACAAATTTCAACTGAGATGGATGGCCTAATGATGTAGGCCGAAAAGTATCACATTGAGGCCATTTAAGTTACATTTTTAGTTTCTCAATTTTGTTTATTTGGTGGAGATGATGTGTTTTGTGCACTTGTACAGATTTGGCAGGAAATATGCAAATTCAATCTAAAAGGGCGCGAAAGCAGATCCTCCCTGCAAGAAGCAAAAAATCTGAACAAGCCAGACCACCTCATGTGCGGCCAAGTTTCACCGCACGTGCGGCCCACCACCACTTGAGCTGTCCACTTAGGGATGCGTGTGCAGAATATTACGTTTGTTCTATTGAGAGTAAAAGGAAGAAAAAATAGGCTAATCTAGGGTTCGAAAATTATTCTAAGGAAAGAGAGGCTAGGGTTTTGAAGAGGTGATTTTTCTTCAAGCTTCAAAGAGAACTTTCATGGGGGCTTCCACCACTTCCTTCTCTTCCACCTCTTTCCACTCCTCTATTAGTGGCTAGGTTTTTCTTTTATAGGGTTTTGATGAAACCCTAGGCATGTAATAGGATTTTTCATAAGCTTTGATTGTGAATCGGTTTGAATCAATGTATGAATGATTTAGAAGTTTTTAATAATTGTTTCTTTTATCTCTTCAAGTATTTTACTATCTGTGATTGTCTAATGCTTTCCATACATTAGTTTTCTTTGTGTTTGTGTTCAAAGTACAAGATGAGTCATGCTACGAGAGACGGGCCGTGTTGCTACCACAGTTTAGAGCAAACGCCTCGTGCTACTCGGGATGATTCGTGGCTTGAATGTAACAACCCTCTTGATCAATGTTTCAAACTTGTAGTTGTGAAATATTGAGTATTTCAAACTGGATTGCAATTATTGGCCGATGTTAAATCTCATTTATGTGGTTTGTGGTGAATTCTTAGCCCTAGGATTTTTCCCAAAAATTTATATCTCAAACCCTAATTTTAATTGTCAATTTAATTATTCAATTTCATTTAATTCTTGTTTAGTCATAATATCCATCAATCTTATTAATCAAAATTAATTTAGGAATCTAGCAATTAAATTAGTTTAATTTCTCGTTCGTCCTTGTAGATCGATACGTGAACTTGTCATTATTCTAAAAGAATTTGGTATAATTTAGTGTTTATATTTGGTGTGTGTAATGACCCATCACCTAATCTCTTATGCCAGACTTTAGCAGACACAACTCGAGTGGTGGAGGTAAGAAAAGCATGAGATGAAGAAGGAATAGAAGAAGTGGTAGGGAAGTGATATAAACCATGAGCACTAAAGCCCTGGTGCAAGACTGCCTTCGAAGACTTGTCCTGAACGACAAATGAAGAATCATCAAAAGTGACAGTACAATTATTGTCTTTGGTGAGTTTATGTACAGAAACAAGATTTGAGAAAATAGGAGCATGTAAAACCTTGGTAAGCTTAAAAGAATAAGGGGGAGTAGGCAAAATACCTTCCCCTATGTGTTGGATAGGCAGAGAAGTGCCATTTCCAACTGTAACTTGATCAGTACCTTAATATGGCTGGTACATGTTGAGATTGGAGAGATCATGTGTGATATGATCAGAAGCACCTGAATCAAGATACCAAAGAAAAGATTTAGGTGAAGCAGAAGCAACATATGCCTTTGGGGAAGATGAAGATGTGAGTGAGGAGAAGAAGAAGATTGGTGGTAAGTAGTATCCAATCTATGCCAGCTATCAGAGGCAATATGATTTGCCTTCCCACAAATTTGACAGATCAGTCCAGAATTTGGGGAATTGAATGGTTGTCTGCCTTGTCTGCCTCTGCTTCTAAAAGATCTGCCCCTGCGGAAAGTACCTCGAGAGGAGCCTCGGTAATTGTGACTTGATCTATCATGAGAATATGATGAAGAAGAACCAGAATGAGAACCTCTTGTAGTAGCATAAGTAACAGATGATTCTAGACTCTGACTTCTTCTTTGTTTTGCTTCAATATGAATAGATTCAGAACAAAGTAGAGAGGTCAATTCAGCCATGGAAATAGTATCAACTCGTGCACGAATGGTAGTTTTAAGGGCATCAAATTCATCAGGTTATCTATTTAAAGTAAGCAACACAAGATCTTCTTCATCAACAGGTGATGAAGCTAGAGCTAGTTGACCAGCAAGGTCTTTAATTTGACTCAAATAATCTTCAATGGATTTAGAATCCTTAGTCAAATTGTTCAATCTATTCTTCATTTGATGAATATAAGATCGAGAGAAAGCAGAGTAAATCTCTTGTACAATGTGTCCCATACCTCTGCACCGTGTTGCAAATGAAGAACAAATGTGAAAATTGCAGGTGTAAGAGTTGCTGTAATATAGCTAAGCAAATGCACGTCAATGATGTTCCATTGTGCTCGATCTGGATTCAATACTTCTTCACCATTTGAATTCTTGATTAACAATGGTGGACAAGAAACAGATCCAGTTGCAAAATCTAAAAGCTCAGTTGCACGAAGAATATTCTGAAACTGACTTTGCCAGATGATGAAGTTTATAGAATCAAGCTTCACTGTAATAAAGGAGTGTAGATTTGAGATCAAAAGATTTAGATTAGTAGGTAAGGATGAAGAAGATGAGGAAGCCATAGATGGATCAACCTTAAGCTCGTGAGAGCTTTAGAGAGGCTCTGATACCATGAAGAATTATTGAAAGCTTCTTCATTAATTCAATATGTGATTACATGTATGTATTTATACAATACATCTAACAAACTAATAATATCTGTAACTAACAAACTAATCTAACAAACTCTATCTTCTAGCTAACTATGACATCAGCTGTAGCTGGTTAGCTGTTAATGGCAGCTCTTGTTGTAGCTTGAGCTTAGGAATAGCAATGGGCCGGGGCGGGGCCGGGGATCACACTCCCCGTCCTCGATCCCCGAAAGTATGGAATTCCCCGTCCTCGATCCCCGGCGGGGAACCCATCATCCCCCCGCCCCCGCCCCCGCTCCTGCTCCCTAACGGGGATTGGGTTTCCCCAACCTCGAAAAATCCCCGACGATGACGGAGTTACAGAATTGAGTCGTCTTCATCATTATCATCACACACACACACACACACACACATACAAACACATACAGAAACAAACACATAAACACATTTGAGAAGTGAGATCAGAGTCGTCTTCGTCATCATCATCACATATACACACAGACACACACACAAACACATCTGCAGATCTGAGATCATCGTCGTCATCGTCACACAACACATACACACACACACACATCTGCAGATCTTAGATCTGATTCGCCATCATCATCATCATCATCACACACACACATAGGGAGAGAGAAGAGAGGTCTTGATCGGTGATTGGCGGCGAGCTTGAGAGAGAATAATCATCAGGCGCAGAGAGACGAGGCGAAGAGACGAGAGACAGAGAGAGGCAGGAAAAGGGGGAGAGAGAGAGAGAGAGATGAGTATATAATATATATTAGTGGGTAGGTAGGTGAGTGAGAGAGGAGAGGGAGGCAGGGCAGAAACAGGGACGGGGAGCGGGGCCGGGGTCGGGGCGGAATTTCTTATCACCGTCCCTGGCCCAAAAATGACCGGGGATTTTTTTGTGAATACCATCCCAGCCCGTCGGGGGTATTTTTCCGGAAAAAACCGTGTTAATTGGGGTCGGAGGGTTGGGTACCCGTCGGGCCGGGTACCCGTCGGGCCGAGTTTAAATTGCCATCCTTACTTGAGCTGCTGATGCAACTCTAAATGCCGTGGCTGTGTTGACTCTATAGTTAAATGATATGGCTCTGTTGACTATGTAGTTGTAATATTATCAAATAGAAATGTCAGAGTTGCTCTATGTGATTAGAGTAGAGAAAGAGAGGAAGAACAAGAAGATTAGAGTAATGTCAGTAAAGTTAGTGACCATTGTTGGCTGTTCAACTCGGTCAGGTGGTCTGCACAAGCACGAACAACTTTGTCCCACAGGCCCAATAGTCCAGTTTGGTTGAATCCACTTCATATATTATGTCCTCACTTTTTACAAAAATAAATGAAAGTGCAAAAGTTAACATCACCATTATATTTATCTCATTCCTTATGATGTTCTACTTACAAGATGGTCATCACCAAAGTTTATGATCCAGAAAGCTAAATTCAATTTCTAATTCAAAAATTTGATACATTATTAATGTATGTTAGATATTCATTTTTTTGGTAAATTGTTTCCACATTTCACATAGTCTAAACTTGCTAGAGAAACTTTTTTATATTAAATATTTGTAATACATATCATACAAAACACAACTCTTAGACTTCATTCATAATATTATGAAAACAAATCACAAAGACAACTACTAATACAAAGAGGATAATATTACATATAAATATTTATATCACAATTTGAAATTAAGCATCGGACCAAGTTATATCCAAGTCACCCCAGTTATCTTGAGGGACACCCAAGGCTTTCCACACAGCTTTCGAAGCATCAACGATGTTGTTAGGACACGGAGGTTGGTAATCATGGTCTTGATCACATCCCATAGTTGAATCACACTCGTCGACTACCATGGCCACCACACTTCGTCCGTTAGCACTAATGGTGATGTTGTTGTGGCACCGACTGCCTCCTTTGTACCATCCAGTTGATAATGCCACAACCGGCAAGTCATCGGAGTGATATTTGCCATCACATTCACTTGGACCACCGCCATCTCCATTTTTCTCAAAGCTGTTAATAGTGAGCGTTGCCTTGGTTTGACTAGAAATTGCTGGGGAACACTTATATGTTGTGTACATTTTGCCTTGGACACAACAATCCGAGTCATTCTCTTTGTTGCATTGGCCCGGAGGTGGTTTCTTTCCCATTATTTTCCCACTTGGGCTACATCCCTGACCCTCAACATCCAAACAAGCTCCAAATAAGAGACATACTAGTAGGATAGTAGATGTTTTTGAGGAAAAACTCTTCATCTTTTCTCTCTGTTCTTGTTTTGAACTTTGAAGGCTTGATGTAGATAATGTGTTTCAAGAGGGTATAAATAGCAATTTCCTTGGGGAATGAACCCATATTCTGATCTATATTTACGAAAATACTGGTGACTTGTGTTGTGGTGATATGGTTCCAAGAAGGGTATTCCATTAATTTAGGAAAAAGTTTTGGGGTGATTGGCTATTGGGATTTGCCAAGAAAGAACAAGAAAAGGCATATCAAACTGCAAACGTGCTTGATGGTTTCAAATGACACTGATAAACATAAATGACAAGGCTTGATGAATATTTTTAATTTGTAGTCTAATTTTGTAGCAAAAGAGCAAAAAGAGAAAAGAAGGGTCATAGGCTTGAGTTCAACATCTTTTGATTAAAAGACAAGTATGTTACAAATTTGTCTTCAACATGAAGATAGTGGACATAATACAAGTAGGGGGCGTTTGTTTCATGAGGCATGTGATTGGACTCTATATTTAATATATTTACTAGTCCATTATTTGGTTATAAAAATAAAAGTCTAATTAATAGTCAAATACATGTCATTTCTAGTCAAATAGTTCACGGATTATTTATCTTAGAACTAACAATTTTTGTATTGCAATCTCTCTTCATCCAATTATTCCAAACAAACGCCCCAGTACAAGATGAAATCATGTAAGGTTCATACAGACTAATTATTATTCACATGGTGTTCTTAGCTAATGGCGTAGTTAAAATTTTTTACAAGTGGGACAACATAGTATTTGGTGCGGCCATCAAAATCATAAACGACACATTTTGAAGTAAAATTAGTGAACTGTTAATACGAGCAAAATTAGAATTTTACTCAAAAGGGGCTAAACTATAGGTCTTCTACTTCACAGATTTTTTCAATACATTTTTGTCGCAACATATTGATTTCCATATGAATCTTTGCAAGTCTCACATAAAGAGATTTCAAGACCCTTCACATTATCTATCATTATATTTTCATATTTTTGAGTTTGATATTTTTTTTAGGTTTAAAATTTATAACTATATATATATGCACAGAGGCGGAGCCATGTTGGGCTCAGCTGTCACGTGCCCTGAGTTTTGGAATTTTTTTTTTTTTAAAACATAAAGAAAATATATTAAATAAAAAAGTTATAAAAATATTATTTAAAGTGAAATGTCAATGACATTTTTTAAATTATGAGAACAATAATAGTTATTTTGATTGAAAATAAAGAGGCTACAATAAGTCATATTATTATCTATAAAAATTTCAATATAATGGTGATATCTATCATTATTGATATGCAAACATAATAAATTTCAATGAAGATATATAATTTGTTGGATTGTTAATTACATTTGACATGTGGAGTTTGTCCTTCATGTGTTTCTTTCCATTCATAACTAAAATGACTATTGTATAAATTATAATCAAGCAACACATCTTCAATTATAAAAAAAAAAAAAAAAAAATTTACAATAGGTCATAACTAATATCAGAATGAGTCATAACTAGCTATTACTTGATATATAGTCATAACTAAAATAACAACTACAATAAGTTATAACTAAATTATCTTTAACACTACAATGTGTTATAACTAAAGACCACGAAGATCATAATTGCGACATATGATAGACACATTGTTTGCGGAATGTTTTATAGAATTTCTCTACTAAAATATATTATTTCTGTCTCAACGTATCTTCTTTTTTAATTTTCCAATCCACATATAAAATAGTTACTCCGCAAAATTTGTATAAAATTTAATCTCAAATCTTTTAATTTAAAATTCACATTTATCCAAATGAACTTTTAATATTTAAGTTTAGTAATATCTCATTGTTGTTTATTATGAAAAAAAAACAAAATTAATCAGTGTGTTTGGTTTGAATTTTTTGGACTAAGTTTTTTAAAAATTGAGGCCATGTTTAGTTTGATTTTGGGAGAAATTTTTTGAAAATATACTTTACAAACATTTTTTTTAAGAGTAATCAAACCAAACAGATTTTCTCAAAAAAACTCTCAGAAATGTGTTTGGTTATCCAATTTCCAAGATTACTTTTGAAACATGTTTGTAAAAAAAACAAACCAAACAAGTTTTTTGTACTTTTATCTCAAAAATTACTCTACAAAAAGACAGACCAAATAAGTTTTTGTACTTTTTATCTCAAAAACTACTTAAAAAAAGGCAAACCAAATAAATTTTTGTACTTTTTTATCTCAAAAACTACTCTACAAAAAAAACTAAAGTTATTTTAGAGAGAATATTTAGAAAAAGACAAACCAAACAAGTTTTTGTACTTTTTATCTTAAAAACTATTCTACAAAAAAAATCAAAGTTATTTTAAAGAGAATATTTAGAAAAGGCAAACCAAACAAATTTTTGTACTTTTTTATCTCAAAAACTACTCTACAAATACAAACCAAACACATCCTGAGTTTTTTGATTTTCGTATTTTTTTGTTTTTAGTGAATATTTTTAAAATTTTAAATATTTTTTTTTTACTTTTTTAGATACACCTTACTTAGATGTATCTAAAAAGTAAAAAATTTGTGAAAAAATATTTTAAAAAATTAATAAATACATAAAAATATAAAAAATGTATTGAATTGTCGTATTGAATTTTTAAAAGGTTTTTTTCACAGTTTTTTTTCTTTTTAGGTATATTTATGTAGGCATGTCTAAAAAGTAAAAAAAAAATTGCTTAAAATATTAAAAAAAATCAGTAAAAACAAAAAAATATGGAAAACAAAAAAGTAAAATTTTTTAAAAAGTGTTTTTAGAAAATTAGAACCAAATTATTATTAATTTGTGCTCCCTCTGCACTGAATTTCTGGCTACGTCACTGTATATGCATATGTATTGGGAGTGAGGTCCTGCTCACTAGGTTATGCTTACTAATTAAAATTTATGGTGTTCACGTGCTCCCGGATTTGTTGGATTATGGTACATTAAGCCTTAGTAAACGATTTCATTGGGTTAGGATATTCAAGAAAAAGATAATAGGTAAATTATAGTGATCACCCTTGTGATTTTTAAAAAATACAATACGCTTATAAGTTTGATACAATTATATTGATCTATTTTTTAGTAAGGTTAAAGTGACTAGAATTAGTGTATAAAGAATTCAAGTAATTATTATTCACATGGTATTATCAATTAATAGCGTAGTAAAATTTTTGTTTACGAGTGAGACAATATGGAAGAATATAGAAAAAAAGAATGAAAAATGTGCATGTCAACACGATAGCGCATACATACTATAAGTATTCTTATTTGCTGATATTTTCATTATTTTCACTAGTAACGCTAGATTTGTTCCCGTTTAGTAGAGCTTATAAGTTCATTTTTTGGATTATTGCTTAAAAAAAAGTCATTGGGCGTTTGACTTAGCTTTTGGGTTTCAAAGGCATAAAAAAAAGCTAGAGGTAGTAAGAATGAGGAAGATTTCATATGTTTTTTTGGACGAATTAGATTCATGGTCTCTATATTTTATCCCTTGTATTATTTTGGTTTCTTCGCTTTCAATTGGTTTAATTTTGACCTTTAATTAATTTTAAATTTTGTGTTATTTTGGTCCAATTTTGATAATGCCGTTAGTATATTTGACGAAAAATAATCACTGAATTGGTTGAGTTTAGCTTGCTAAATTTAGTAAATTTATAATATTACTTGAAAAAAATCCGACACTACCATTTATATGTATATTTTTTTATAAAAAAATACTATGAGTTGTAATTAATTGGAGCAAATTGAGACAAAATCATAAATTTAGAGTCAAAATTGAACTAATTGAAATTATAGGGATCAAAATGACACAAAAATCAAAGTACAAAAACTACCATAATAATTTGCTCTTTTTTTAAAGTGGCTTATTTTCTCATCACTCTCTCATCATTTTGTCATTTGTGGAATATTTAAATACAGAAATGTTTTGTGGCACTAAAAAACTGGGCACTAATGCCCCTAATTTCTAATTTGGGTAACTTTGTTTTTTTTTTTTTTTTTGGAAATTCGGGGCATTAGTGCCCCCAATTTCGGGGCACTAATCACAACCGATTTAAATATTGTTTATGTTATTTTTGTAATTTAATCTACAACGATAAAAAATTTGTAGTTTTTAGTTGTCTGCTAATATCAAAGCTTTTCTTACCTTCTATTATTAATGGTAAAATGTAAATTGTGAATTTGCAGTCTTGTTCTCCTAATAAAGTTTTTTCTTCTCTTCTATTATTAATTAATAATAATGGTAAAATGTAAATTTGGAATTTGTATTCTTGTTCATAACTTTTTGGTTACTACATTAGGAGCTGAATATTAAGACAGTTGAATATTTGATTGAAATTTCAATGATTTGTGAGAGTTGATATTGAAGAACACTGTTACACTCTAAGATTTCACATTTGGACTAAACTTATAGGCAATTCTTGCAGTTTTTATATCAATAATACAGTACATACAACTCTTAGATTACATTACATGGTGTACTTAAAACAGAAACACAGAAATACAAGAACTAATATATAGATGATATTAGGCATACTTATATCACAAGCAAACATTTGAAATTAAGCATCGGACCAAGTTATATCCAAGTCGCCCCAGTTATTTTGAGGGACACCTAAGGCTTTCCACACAGCTTTTGACGCATCAACGATGTTGTTAGGACACGGAGGTTGATAATCATGGTCTTGATCACATCCCATAGTCGAGTCACACTCATCGACCACCATGGCCACCACACTCTGCCCATTAGCACTGATGGTGATGTTGTTGTGGCACCGGCTGCCTCCTTTGTACCATCCAGTTGATAATGCCACGACCGGCAAGTCATCAGAGTGATATTTACCGTCACATTCACTCGGACCTCCACCATCTCCACCTTTTTGAAAGCTGTTAATAGTGAGGGTTGCCTTAGTTTGGCTAGAAACTGCTGGAGAACACTTGTATGTTGTGTACATTTTTCCTCGAACACAACAATCTGAATCATTCTCTTGGTTACATTGGCCCGGAGGTGGTTTCTTTCCCATTATTTTCCCACTTGGGCTACAACCCTGACCCTCAACATCCAAACAAGCTGTAAATAAGAGACATACTAGTAGGAGAGTAGATGTTTTTGAGGAAAAACTCTTCATTTTTTTTCTCTATTCTTGTTTAGAACTTTGAAGGCTTGATGTAGATAAAGTGTTTCAAGAGGTATAATAGCAATTTCCTTGGGGAATTAACCCATATTCTGATCTATATTTACGAAGATACTGGCCACTTGTGTTGTGGTGATATGGTTCCAAGAAGGGTATTTCATTAATTTGGGAAAAAGTTTTGGGTTGATTAGCTGGTGGGGTTGGCTAAGAAAGAACAAGAAAAGGCATATCAAATGTAAACGTGCTTGATGGTTTCAAATGACACTAATAAACTAACATAACTGACACGGATTGATGAATATCTTATTTTGTAGCAGAAGAGAAAAAACAGAAAAGAAGGGTCATAGTCTTGAGTTCAGCATATTTTGTTTAAAGACAAGTATGCTACAAATTTGTCTTCAGCATCAATACTAGATGAAATCATGTAAGGTGCTCATTTTTTTATCAGATATAAGGTGCTCATACAGACTAATTATTATTCACATGGTAATAGCGTAGTAAAATTTTTGTTTATGAGTGAGACAATATAATATTTGGTGCAGTCATCAACATCATAAACATTTTGGAGTGAAATTAGTTAAGCATTAGCAAGGGCGGAACAAGGGTATTCCTGCTAATTAAAATTATGTTGTTCCTGTGCTCCTGATTTGTTGACATGATTAAAGAAAAAATAATAGGTAAATTATAGTGATCAAGCTAGAGATCTAGAAAAATAAGATTACAATAAGTTTGTTATAATTAAATTGATCTTCCCTTTAGTAAAGCTAAAATGACCAAAATTAGTGCAAATGGTGGGTAGATATATGAATAAATAAAATAAAAAATATATTTTAGTGAGAGTTTCAAAATTACTAAAATATACCCGTAATTTATCATTATTAATTTTAAATTATCTCTATTTTTATTGTCCTTTAGTTTTGAACCTTGCTTTTATTTCCCCTCTTTATCTATTGGGCAAATTATACTAATAGTCCCTATAGTTTACCTTACCTCTTATGTCATTTTGGTCCCTGTATTTTCAATTGACTCGATTTTAACCTTTCATTTTTAATTTCGTTTCATTTGAGACCAATTGTTAACACCGGTTAAAATTGTTGACGAAAAACAAACACGTGAGCCGCACATGACCCTTTTTCAAGGGCAATATGGACATTTCACTATCCTTTCCTTGTTTCACCATCTTCTTCCTCTTGGACTCTCTACCACAATCATCTACCACCGTCTTTTGCACAAACCCGCCATATTCATCACCTCCATCCAATCTCCTTCATCTATCTCTATCATCCCACCATCACCAAACAACAAATTATACATGAACCAAATTATACAATAAATTATACAAAAATTTCCCAAGAACCAAACAAAGAAATGAAAAAAAGAAGAAGAGAAAAGAATAGATCTGGAGAGAGAGAGAGAGAGAGGGGATGTGGACTGTTATGGAGCCAGAGACCTTGCGGCGGGTGTTCGCCAAAGAATTACTCCACGATTAGGACTTCTACAGCTGTCATTTTAACCCTACGGTGCTGAATCTAGGGCGGCAGATAGCGGCGATGGAGGTATATAACTCAGCACATCGATTCATTGTCAGGTTGCTCTCTCTAAAATCTGTGTTTGTTTAAAACGAAAATGGAACGCTATGTTTGCCGGAGGTAATGCTGATTCCGGCGAGATTAGGCTTCTACGATGTTGAGGTCAAAATTGAGGATTTTGCTTGACAGACTACGGTCCAACTCGTTGTTATCTACGACGGATGAAGAGTTAGAGTCGCTGTGAGCCAGATCGGCGAAAGTAGGGTTCAAATTGGTCACTTTTCGATCGATTCTGTACATGTTGAGATGGTTATGCAAGGTCTCGAACCGCGAAAAAGCGTTGAAGAAGAGAGGACGCGCCGTCAAAAAAATGCCATGGAAGTTACCGCCTCCAATGTAGGTTAGGTTGAGGTTGAGCGATGGCAGATGAAGAGGCATGGTGGCGATCGGCGGATTGTAGATCGAGGAATCCACAGTGCTGCTCTGGCTAGAGCTGCGCATGGTGTTGTTGGCGGAAATAGAGGGTGTTGCAGAGATAGAATAGGTTGTTGCAAAGATAAAATAGGAAGGGTTAGGTTGAAATGTCTATTTTGCCCTTCAAAGTTGATCACATGTTTTGCACATGACTATTTTCTGTTAAATAATTTAACAGAGGTTATTGATTGGACCAAAATGAAACGAAATTAAAAATGAAAGGTTAAAGTTGAGCCAATTGAAAACACAGGGACCAAAATGACACAGGAGGTAAAATACAGGGACTATTAGTGTAATTAGCCATTATTTATTTTGCCAATTAGTAAAATATTTCGTGTATGGTTCTCAATAAACTTTTGTCTCGGACAAAAATCTTAGCTCCCCTTACCTCCACCAAGCAATCCCATATGATCCAATGAACTATGATGTACTTGATATCCTAATAATATTAATGATATTAAGGTTGTGATAATTTCTTCTCTGGATATATATACAAGGATGAATCCATCTTGAAATGAATTAGAGCTTCGACACTTGTTGGAGCCTTCAAAGAACCCTATTTGCTGACACACTTAGAACATGGTCAATACTACCTGGCTATAGCTTGGTCTCTCCAATTAATACTTAACTAAGAGCATCTCACTCTTTTATTTCCTCTAACGGGTTAATTACTACACTAGCTATTTTAACAATTACAATTATTTTCCAAGCTAGCTATATTTGAAGAGTTTCGAGAGACTCTTTAAACAGTTTTTGTGAATAAATAAGTAAAATAAAAACAAACGTTAGAGCACATAGTTGAAAAAGTAGTTAGATACAATAAAGAGCATTCATTTTTTACACTTTAATTAATAAAAAATAAATAGTAAAGAATTATTGAAAGCTTCTTCATTAATTCAATATGTGATTACACGTATGTATTTATACAATACATCTAACAAACTAATAATATCTGTAACTAACAAACTAATCTAACAAACTCTATCTTCTAGCTAACTATGACATCAGTTGTAGCTTCAGTTTTGGTTGTAGCTGGTTAGTTGTTAATGGCAACTCCTATTGTGGCTTGAGCTATTGATGCAACTCTAAATGCTGTGGCTCTATTGACTCTGTAGTTAAATCCTGTGGCTCTGTTGACTCTGTAGTTGTAATATTATCAGTCCCCTGCAAGCTGATGGGAGAGGAAGTGACCAACAGCTTGGGCTTGAGAAACTGGAATCTGGAACTGGATAAAGGCTTTGTAAAAATGTCAGCGATTTGATCCATAGAAGGAACATACTTGAGAACAACTTTCTTGGTTGCAATCTTCTTACGAATAAAATAACAATCAACTTCAATGTGTTTAAAGCGAGTATGAAACATAGGATCTAAAGCAAGCAATAGCGGAGAGCTAATCACACCAAAGAATAGGAGAGGAAGTAGTGGGAAGATGAAGATCATGCAGTAGCATCTGTAACCAACTCAACTCTGCGATAGCATAAGCCAAAGCTCTATACTCGACCTCAGTGCTGGATCGAGAGATTGTCGGTTGTTTCTTAGCAGACTGGGAAATGAGATTAGAGCCAAGATAAATGCAATAGCCTGAAGTAGATCTTCTATCCAAATGATCCCCAACCCAACTAGAATTAGAAAAAGCTTGAAGCTCAAAAGAATTGGGAGAAAATGTGAGGCCATGAGAGAGGGAACCTTTAACAAATCTGAGAATGCGTTTAACAAAGGCAAAATGGCCATTAGTGGGATCATGCGTATGTTGGTAGGCTTGGTTAACTGCTAAAGACAAATCAGGGCGTATGATGGTTAAATACTGCAAAGCACCAACAAGATTTCTGTATAATTGAGGCTGAGCAAAAGGCAGAGAAGAAATAGGAGTCTTGGCAGACGTAACTGAAATAGGTAAAGTGCAGGGTTTACAAAAGGTCATGCCAGCCTTGAGGAGAATGTCAGAAGCATATTTTTGCTGGGACAAGAAGTAATTAGCTCACGCCATTTGAATAGAAACACCAAGAAAGTAAGAAATGTTGCTCAATTCTTTCATGGCAAAGGCAACATGCATTTGACTAATGAGTTCTTGAAGAAGAAGAGAACTACTGCCAGTAAGTAGAATATCATCTACATAGACCAAGAGAATGAGAATATCATGGGATGTCTTCTTAATGAACAAAGAGTTGTCACAATAACTATTATCAAAGCCATGAGCTAACAAAAACTTGGAGAAGGTTGAATACTTAGCTTTAGGTGCTTGCTTCAGGCCGTAGGTGCTTGCTTTAGGCCATAAAGAGCTTTTCGGAGTGTACAAACATGATGAGGATAGGCGGTACTAGAAAAACCAGGTGGCTGGAGCATATAAACCTCTTCATCCAAGGTACCATGAAGAAAGGCATTGCTAATGTCAAGCTATTTTAAGGGCCACTAATAATGCAAGGCAATGCAAAGTAAAATTCTGATAGTAGGTTATTTAGTCACTAGACTAAAGGTCTCATTATAGTCCACACTTTCTTGTTGCAAAAAACCTTGGCCACTAACCTGGCTTTATATCGGGCAATAGTCCCATTGGAATTTCTTTTAATTTTGAAAACCCATTTGCAGGCAATGGCTGTTTTGGCAGAAGGAAGAGGCACAAGGGACCAAGTATCTTGACCAAGAAGAGCATAATACTCATCAAGCATTGCAGCATACCAAACTGGAGAAATAAGAGCTTGTTGATAAGTGCAAGGTTCTATATCAGTGAATAAAGAAGAAGAAGAGGCCACAAGACAACTAGTTTTGGATCTAGTAAACATAGGATGAACATTGGTAGAAGAACTGGGAGGAAAGGATGAAGGAGGCACAGATGGTAAATCTGTAAAAATGAAGTGAATAGGAACAAGAGAAGAAGGATTTGGATCAGAGGGTTGAATAGACTGATCAATAGAAAGATGAGGCAGAGAAGACTAAACTGTAGGAGGCTTAGATAGAGGAGCAGGAACAGCAGAACTAGTAGGCAGAGAAGGAGGGACAACAGAAAACACAGAAATAGGGGAAGACAGAGATGTAGGCCAAGCAGCAAGTGCATCAGTATTAACAGACCTAGAAGGAGAGCTAGAGGACCAAAAGAAGGATTGTAAGGTAGAGAAAGAAGATGACTGAGAAGGAGGCTGAGTAGTAGCAAAAGGAAAGATATCCTCATGAAAACTAACATGTCTAGAAATATGAATTTTCCCTGTAGCAATATCAAGACATCTGTATCCTTTAAAAGATGGATGTTAACCAAGAAATATACATAAAGTAGATCTAGGTTGAAGCTTGTTAGAAGCGTAGGGCTGAAGCCAAGGAAAACACTTAAAGCCAAAAACCTTAAAACATGAATAAGTAAAAGAAGAATGGAAGAGAAGTTCATAAGGAGACTTATTAGAAAGCTTAGAGCTAGGCATCCTATTAATGAGATAGATAGCTGTAGACACTGCATTAAACCAATACTGTAAAGGCACAAAAGAATATGTAACAAGGCAATGTTGTTTCAATGATATGCCTGTGTTTTCGCATAGAAACTCCATTCTGCGAAGGGGTGTAAGGACAAGACATTTGATGAAGTATACCGTGAGCTTTTAAAAATTGAGTCATTGGAGTATTAACAAATTCAGTGCCTTTATTAGTTTTTAGAACTTGCAATTTGGTGTAAAATTGAGTTTCAACAAAAACCTTAAATTCCAAAATTTTGGAAAACACTTCACTCTTGTAACACAAAGGATAAAGCCATGTAAACTTGCTAAAGTCATCAACAAAAAGCACATAGTACTTATATGTAGACAAAGAACAAAAAGGACCCCATACATCACTATGGATGAGGGATAATTGTTTGTTTACTTTAGAATTGGAAAGCATAAATGGAAGTGTAAAACAAAAAAAAAAAAAAAAGTACAAAAGACATCAAGTTATGATTCTTCAGCTTCAGGAGAGATTTGGGTCTGGACCTCGGCCGATTCTTTGAGAACTACCTTGGCAGACTCTTTGGGAACTACCTCAGCGGATTCCTGAGGAACTACTTCGGCAGCCTTTTCTGCAGCCAGCTCGGCGTCAATCTCAGCAAGTGTTTTATTAAGACTTCTTTCAGCTAGAAGAAGGTCGGAAGATAAACTCCCTATATCCGCTTCCTTAGTAACCTCCTCAATCTCCTCATCTTGGGTTAAGTCTAGGATTGGCTCAATCTAAGGAGGAGACTTAACCTCAGCAGCATCCTTGGATTTCTTCACCAAGGCCTCGACATCGTTGTTATCTTCACCCTCAGACTCAATCTCAGAATCTTCTTCAGCCTGACTTGGAGGTGGAGGAGGAGGAAATGGAAGAGGAATAGCATCAACGTTGCGAAAAGGCGAGTCAGCAGGGAGATCAAGTTTTTTTATCAGGGACATCCAACCAAGGGAGAATCCCCTGTTGCATGCCTGCCTGACTTGAAGCTTGTAGTCCTCCGTGACGTCAGTTATGCCCTGAGAATAGGCCTTTTCGTCGGCCTCTTTGATTTCAGCCTCTTTAGTGGCCAGGGCCTGCTGGAGCTCTTTTTCAGCTTGGGCCATTTTTTCCTCGGCCTCTTGTTTTTGAGCTTCGGCAACTTTCTTGATAGCCTCAGCTGCTTCAGCCTTCTCTTCGGCTAATGTTTGGGCTTTAGTGGCAGCCTCGGCCTGATTTTCTAACTTCTTCATTTTTGATTGAAGGCCTTTATTCATCTTTTGAAGAGCTAAAAACTCCTTCTTCAAGTCGGACAACTTCTCCCTAGTCTCAAAAGATTGCATGGAGAAGGAATGAGCATGCTGAACAGCCTACAAGAATACAAAACAAATTTTTTTTTTCACAAAATTTCACAAGTATGAAAAGATGAGGAAAAGACAAACTACTAAGTGAAGACACTTACTTGAACACAGCGTTGGAGCATAAACGCGTAATTTTCATACTCACTCATTTCGACGTTCTTTTCCAGATCACCTGGGAGAAGAAGGGCTGTACTATGTGCAACGCCGATGTTTATGTCATCAGCGCTATCACTCGCCAAAACAGGCTTATTCTCCAAAGTAATCGATGGCGTCCAGGGGACATTTGGTACTTTGGATTTTGAGGTCGTTGCAGAGGAGGACCTCGGCCTCTTTGATTTTGAAGACTCTGATGGCTGGGTCTCTGCGTGCGTCTTCCCAGCAGAGGGCTGGGATTTGCTGCTTTCAGCCAATTTAGAGATGGGCTGGGCATCCTCAGCCTCAACTTCAACATCCTTGGCCTTAGGCTGGGCCTTCTTGGTTCTCTTTGGCTTTGGCGGAGGCATAGTTTGGGTCGGAACAACATCAACGTCGGTTGGGAGGTCAGCTAGGAGATCTTGGGCGACAGGCTTTGGGCAAACCATTTCGGCAGTTTTAACAAGTCTACGCCGGCATTTGCGTTCGGGTATTGGTATTAAGTATGGGGCAGAAGTTGATGGTTGATCGGCTGGATCCGATGTTGACCCTTGATCTGTTCTTGATGTAGAAGCGGTTAAGGTTGTAGCAGTAGGGGGAGAAAGACTTTTCTTCTTTGATCTCGGAACGTCGAGTAAAGTCGACTTGTATGTTGGAATAAAATTGAGAAGAAGAGGCGCTTTTCTCTTGTGAACTGGCAAGTCCAGCAGTTTTTTTAGGTCCTTGCTAGGAACATAAGATTGGCGAAAATTTTTCGGCGGCTTGCGAACGTCTGCAAAAAGAGAACAAGACATTAGAAACAGATCGAATACTGAAGACTTGAGAAGAAAACAAACTAAATAATTAACACTGGGCTCTTACCCTTGCCCTCTTTAATTCGAGGAAGGGGGTAAAGATGAACATCTTCGTCTGGGCCAAACTCCCAATTTCCCGAGGCAATGACATAATCATCTCCAGCTCCCTTGTTGGAGTCTGGGAGGTCGGCTACGATTTTGAATTCAGTGGACCTCGGCTTGAGGTAATAGACGTAACCCTTCTCTTTCAAGTTAAGGACACACATGGTATAACAATATTGGATGTCGAAGAGGGTGATCCTAACGTTCTCTTGCCTAGCTAAGGCTATAATACCATTAATCACTCTATAGAAGTTGATGGTAAGCTGCATGGGGTTCAATGTGTAGTAATGAAGAACTTCGCGAAAAAGGGGATCAAGTGGGAGCTGAAGTCCACACTCAGCGAAAGCAACAATAGGAAAGGGCATCGTATCATCTATGGGCATGATAGAGTCATCATCCCCAGCCAGTCTCAGATGGACATCGGCTGGGATGGAGAACTCTTGCCTAAAGAATTCAAGTTTGGTTGGGGTGTCTACCCTATGCCTCCACATACCCATGACGTCGGCCTAAATATAGAGGACTGGGTTTCAGAAGAGAGATATTTTCAAAAGGGTTGCTAGAACCTCGGCTACAAATCTAGGTAAGAATTGGTAGGGCTTGTTTCAGTTTTTTCTAAGAAATAAAAGCTCTATAGACAAATCCCAAACCTAAAACTATGAAGACGAAGATCAAGGGCACAGATCTGGAAAAGATACAAAAAGCAGAAAACAAAGAACGACGTTTTAGAATCAAAGAACAGAGGTATGGTTCTCAAAAACAAAAGAAATACAGAAGTAAAAGGTCAAGAACAAGGGCAAAAGTGCAAGAAGTGGTAAAACGGTGCAAGTGTTCATGACATAAGCAAATTCATGAAATAAGACGCATTGAGATGAATAATATTCAGTAAATCGAAGGTTTGAACAAAGCAGTAATGGCAGCAAGAAAGCAAGCGAGTATAAAGGAATCACAAACGAAAGGAACAGTTTCTTACTAAGAAAACTGGAGCCGATATGAAATCGCCGAGGTCAGGCGACGGTTGCAGACGCAATGGAACGGCAAAAGCTTCGCTGGAATGGAGAAATGAAGACGAATGTAGATCTGGGAGCTAGAGCAATGGCAGATTTGAGAAAGTTTTGAGAGAGAACAAGAGGAATCGAAAAGCAAAAGTGAAGAGCCAAAAGAGAGGGACAACAGTTTTGTCAAAAATTTGAAACGGCGGCAAAAAAGAAGCATTTAATGCGCCTAGAGTAACGCAGACGTCAGGCGGCGTAGACAGATGAAAGACGGCTTTGCCAGCGCGTCATAGACACGAGCCAATGGAAATGAAACGTGTAAACGAAACGGTTGAGAAGTGATGCATGACAGCTCATGCGCGTGGGAGAGTTCATTTAAGTTCTTGTTCTTAAAAGAATACATGTCGGCTTGAGATGAATGACCTCGGCTAAAGAGATCTTGTGCCGAAGTACTGGAGAGAAGAACAATATAGGTTCCATCACCTCAGAATGCCGAGGAAATAGAACCTAGGGGGCAGTTGTGGGGATATATTTTCTGAGTACCAACACGTGGCAAGGTGACGCCGACGTGTCAGCCGAGATGCCACGTGTCGTGGTAGTTACGCCGAGGTTATCTCGGAGTTGTCGAGGTTATCTCCGAAGATATCGGAGTCCGAGATAAGCGGATAAAGGACAAGAGTCCTAGAATGAGAGGAGACTTCAGTTTGGGTAAAGATAAGACTCTTAGAGAGTTTATCCTAATCTTACTGGGAGTTCCAGATTAGCAGTAATCCTGAGTCCATTGGAGTCAGGCTCCTATTAGGACTAGGATTGTATTTACTATAAAAAAAAAGGCACCCCCATGGGTCTAAGGTATGTTTTTATACTCAAGCTTGTGAGTTGAATACTTGATTATCTTTGAGAGATATACTGACTTGATCGTCGGAGTGCCCCCGGGTGGAAGAACCACCGCCAGAGCCTTTTCTTTCTGTGCAAGATAGCAGGGTGCCATCTATTCTGCCTGTATTCTACAGCTGAATCACTAAGGAGGGCAGTGTGATCAGAAAATCACACACACAATATATATGTTAATGTATATGATAGATTGCCCCTAATGCTTTTAGTTTTATAGTGTTTGATACAAGTAATTGTCCAGTATTTTTTGAGCACTAACTCAACAAGTTGACATGGTACTCTCAAATTAATAAGAGTAGTAGTTATCAGATCGGTAGTCGATCCCATCTATCATTTGATCGAGGAGTACAACCCGCGTACATTATATTGGTGATTTTAAGACTATTAAATAATTTTTTGAATAAAATGTAAATTAAAATGCAAAAGTTGTCAAGATCATAATCCTTGTGTGATTTTTTTTATTTTCTTGCGCCTTGAGATTATGACAATTTAGGAGGAAACTAGATTGAAACACACCATGAAAAGAGATCATTAGTTGTTTTCATTTATTTGGATATTTATTATGGAACCTGTGTACCAAACTTGACTTGGGTGTTTCCAACTTGATGTGCAAGTGTGTTGACAAGTCTTCATTTTTGTCCTAATAAAACAAATATGCCTCTGGAAATTGGAGAAAATAAAAGCCCCTGAGCATGGGATTGAAGATTTTTTGTGTTCTCCGGCAATGTACAAAAAGGGAATTTCCCGCTCAACTTGCCTTCTTCCATGCCAAACAAACATAGAAATTCCATCAATAAATGAGTACATAGAAATGAACAATTTTAGGCATCTTGTGTAGTGTATATGCAATTATTATTATTATTATTATTAAAAATAATAAGCTTCTAATACTGTACGGGAAATAAATAAACCTTCTCGTATAATCCTGTTGATCAAGATCGCGCTCCTCCGTACGTCGACGCTTTACTCCCTGAAAGCACAAACGTGAGCTAGCCGGCGGGTGTGTGCCGGATACCTCTCCGATGCCTAAGTCAAAAAAATAGACAAATAGACAAAATGCTCTGTGAATTCGGGAATCAAAGTTCAGTTACCTCTCCATAGGTGATGTTGTGAGCTTTTATAGGTTCCGCGTGGCACAATCCTAGTAGGATTCTTACTCTTCCATGTAGAGTCCTCCTAGGATTTACACTCCTGAAAGATAATGCTTATCCTTCAACACCCCCCTCACTGCTTAAACCAAGTGAGATGGTTTTACCATGGTCAGGTTCTAATAGGACCGAAGTAAGCATGGCCATGCCGAGCCACAGAGTAGACCGAACTATCGTTAGTTCGGTCCTTCCTTTTACTGCTCTTATCTCGGCTCTTCCTGCTCCAATCGCGCCAACCATAGTATTGCTCAGACCGTGCTAACAATTAGCTAGGTCTGACCGAGCTAGCGGCACTCTGTGACCGGCCTAACTCTGAGTGTGGCGACCTTGCCGACCGAACTATCCGCAGCGCTCTTCTGGACCGAGATAACAAAAAGGCCTTCTAGGACCGGACTAACTTTAGGCCTTCCGAGACCGGACTAACTTTAAGGCCTTTTTACTCAGCCCTGCGTATTGTGGCCCATAATGACCCATTGCCCAGCTCGGCCCAATTTTCACATAAATTACCCTCTCAAATACCAAAAGAGAATATATATACTAGTTTAAAAAAGTCTGTGTAAGGTATGGGTTATTATTACATATATTTAAGTTTTGTATTTTGATAATTTTTTTAAAATAAAAATATTATTTCTATGAAATTGAATAGAATAAATAATTAGATATATGACAAAATTATATAAATTGTATTATAAATAATAGCAATTAGAAAAAATATCCTATCATTTTAACATAATTATATTCTTTTCTTTTTCAGTAAGATTAAAATGGTCGAAATTATTGCAGAGGATGTGAAGACACAAAGATAAGCAAAATAAAATATACGTTTTAGTATAAAAGAGGTAAAATTTTTTTTTTTTTTACATCTATATGACTAACGAATTATTAATAAAAATAAAGCTAAGTGTTATATAAATTAAAGTTTTAAAGGAGTCCAATATAATTATACCAAATTTGTATAAGTTAATATATTTTTAACACTTAGGTGTTTGTTCATAACCACTTGTGCTATTGTCTAAATACATATCAGCTTCAAATAATCACCGAACTAATTATTCAATAATCTTTTATTTTATATAAATGTTTTTTGGGTTAATTCATTTTGTTAATATAATTTCCCCATCTAAAAAAAATATTAAGATAATTCACTGAACTAATAAAGAAACAGAAAAATATATACATACAAATGATCAATTTTATTAATAAATAAATCATCTCGCACAATAAGTCACCAATTTATTAATAAGTAAATTATTAAGTAAATTAATAATTTTTAATGATATAAAAAATATTTTTTAGTTAAGTATTTTGTTAATAAATAAAGTATTAAGTCAATTAATAGTTTTTAATGATATGAGAAATATTTTTCAATATACAGTTTTGATAATTTATTATTGCATAGGAGAACAATTTTTTTTTCTTTCTGATTATTGTGTTAAATTAAAATTTATAATAAACGATAGTTGTAATTTCTAGTATTATAAGACCAATTTATATTTTAAACAAACCTTATGGATGTATTTGTAATTTGATCAAAAAATAAAAAATTTATGTTTCATAATTGACCAAGAATGTTTGCATAATTACAAAAAAAACTTCACTCAATATATGGGCTACCATTAGTAAATTATTCAAAAAAAAGGACAAAAAAAGGAAAAAAAAAAAAAAACCAACCATAAAATATATAGATATATATAATATATATATATTACGATGAAACAGGCACAAGGATATGGCTAAACAACCACTGTTTTGTATTGGTCTTTTCAGTGTTGGTGTGTTCTGTTTTCGTGTGTGAAGCTGGGTTTGGTGTGGGTGACTCTGTCTATGTGTTCACCAGTGTGTTCTGTTTTGTTGCTGAGTTACAAGGCTTTGAATAGTTAAATATTTGTTTGTTTTTTCTGCTACTTTCTTTTGTTGGTGCCTCACCAACTGGCGCTTGGAGCTTTTCTTAGCTCCAACCTCCTCTTTATTGATGTAATATTTCATACTTTGTTTGTTTCATTAATAAAGATTTTGTTTTGCCGATAAAAAAAAAAAAAAAAAAAAGGACATGGCTAAACAAATTGAAATCACCCAATGCAGTTTATGAGGCTGCTTATTACTTATTTTTTTGTTTTGAAAATTTTTGTTGTATGTATTTGGATGAGAAGAAGTTTTTGTGAGAAAATTGGAAAGTAAGAATTTTCTTTATTTTATTTTTTTATAGAAGTTGGAATTGAGTTATTATACTGATATGAGTACTACAAGAAATTTAACTTTTTTTTAATACTTTCTATCACTCTCATAATTAACAAATGCAAAGAACTTTATATATATGGAAAATGTTTGGAACCCCCACAAAGGAGGACTCTCATGACCTCTACTGATGTATTGACTGTTGATGTGTTTGAATTTTTTTTGAGGGTGTGTCTAACAGTGACATGAATGGTTTAGATTATTTTGGAGGTTGTGGTATGGATGACAATAGATAACCTACCCTATGGGTATCCATGGAGACCTAACCCAATTACATGGGTTTTTTCATTTTTTTTTATCCGTCGAGTAAGGTAAGTGATATTCTTTAAATCTCCACTGGGGATGGGGCGGGGATGGGTACCCACTAATTTCCCCATATGTTTTTTTTGTTTTCTTTTAGGTATATCGGAAAATAATTTTTTTATATGTTTTCACTAGGGATGTCAATGAATGGGGGTTAATGGGGTGGATATTAATTGCCGTCCCCATTCCCCTATAATTATTTTTCCCCATTCCCTATTCTCCATAAGTATTACCCTTCCCATCTCCTAATGGATTTGAATTTTCTCCAACCTAACTTGACCTTTTTTTTTTTTTTTTTTTTTTAAAGATTCACAACCAAAGTTAAATATACATTCAATCTTATTTTTATTTTATTTGGCTCAACAACAAAATCAAATGCACATTAATTAACATTGTCACATTATTCTTTTCAAATTTTATGTATATTTAGAATTTTTAAAATTTATTTAAAAAATTCTATTCCTACAAAAAAAATTTCATCTTCTTTTTTAATTTTTTTAATTTTATGTATCTCATTCTCCTCTCTATTAATTGATCTTCGATAATTTGAAGGTGAGTTGTTACTCTCGTTTCCATCTTCTTCTTCTTCTTTTTTTAATTTTTATTTTCATTTATAGAATGAATTTTCTTGTTCACTATCTTCTGCAATTGTTTTATTGGATTTCTCTCTGATTTGATAGTAACCTTAGATTGAATTTCCCAATTTTCATCTTAACTAGTGATCACCTTAATTGAAATTTTGTACATTTTTTGCCTTCAATTTCTATGTTTTGGTTATGATTAATTGTGCGTTTTTTATCAATAGTCACAATCTTGTCGCCGCTAGATTGTCGCCATCGCAAATTGCCGTTGCTTTAGTGAGAGGATGAGAGAGAGTGAGAATTAGAACTCTAATTATAAATAGAGTAGTGAAAATATATAGGGAAATTATTTTTCGATGTACCTTAAAAAAAAATATGGAGAAATTAGTGGGTACCCATCCCCGGTGGAGATTTAAAGAATATTACTTACCCTACCCGACAGACAAGAAAAAAGAAGAAAACTCATGTATTTGGATTGGGTTTCCATAGATACCTACAGGGTAAGTTATCTATTGTCATCCCTAGTTTTCACTACTCTATTTACAATTAGAGTTCTAATTCTCACTCTCTCTCATCCTCTCACTATAGTAACAGCGATTTGCGATGGCGACGATCTAGCTGCGACAAGATTGTGACTATTGATAAAAAAACGCGCAATTAATCATAACCAAAACATGAAAATTGAAGAAAAAAATGTACAAAATTTCAATTAAGGTGATCATTAGTTAAGATAAAAATTGAAAAATTCAATCTGAGGTTATCATCAAATTAGAGAGAAATCCAATAAAACAATTGCAGGAGATATTGAACAAGAAAATTCATTCTATAAATGCAAATAAAAATTAAAAAAGAAGAAGAAGAAGATGGAAACGAGAGTAACAACTCACCTTCAGATTATTGAAGATCAATTAATAGAGAGGAGAAGGAGATACATAAAATTTTAAAAAAAATTAAAAAAGAAGATGTAATTTTTTTTTGTAGGAATAGAATTTTTCTAAATAAATTTTAAAAATTCTAAATATACATAAAATTTGACAACGTTAATTAATGTGTATTTGATTTTGTTGTTGAGCCAAATAAAATAAAATAAGATTAAATGTATATTTAGCTTTGGTTGTGAATCTTAAAAAAAAAATTAAAAAAAAAGGGGTTACGTTGGGTTGGGGAAAATTCAAATCCATGGGGAAGGTAGTAACCATGAGGAATGGGGAATGGAGAAAAATAATTATAGGGGAATGGGAATGAGGAATTAATATCCACTCCATTAATCCCTATTGCCATCCCTAGGTTGTGGGGATTATATTTTGTAGGGTCTCTATCATTACTGCATATATATATATATATATATATTGTGTACTTTCAAATGCCTAGTTGTCCAATTGAAACCCATTGCTAATGGGCCATTAATACAGGCTAATTTGGTTCAGGCTAATTTGGTTCAAGCTAATTTGGGTCTCCATTGACATTTTTCACCAAAAAAGTTAGGCCTATCTGGCCTCAGTGTGCAGCCCACTATGGCTACTAAACTTATCATACAACTTATGCCTCAACTCTCACTTAGCTTAGCTCATAGAGAAACTTCAACACGATCAGACATTTTATCTACAAAAAATACATAAGATGATACATTATTTATTTTACTTAATTATTTTGATCAATGTATATTTTAACAAGGCTCTTTACAGTTAGCCACGTAGGCACTTAGAGAGAGAATGAGTTGTAGAGCTTAGCACCCTTGTAGATGAATCATATGCCCCTTTTAGAAAGATAATTAAAAATCAAAAGTCAGCTTTTAACCTATTTTAGATTATATCATCTCTCTATTTTTTTATACATTTTTTCAAAACAAGTCAAAAAAAAGTTAAAAAACCAACTTTTAACCAACTTTTCAAAACAATCCATAATGCCTAGTGTATCGCCTAGCTATCGGAGCATTGCAATTATGATTTGGTTAAGTAAAATTTTTGGTAAGCATTGAAATTATCAGTTTACTATTCTCTTTTTCGCATAAGCATACATATAAGAAGCATGATATGCATGTAAAAGAAAGAATCAACCAACTACTGGTTTGAACAGGTAGTTGATTACTTGTCGGATTTATAAAAATGGATGGATTTAATCCAAAACAGATTTGGTGATTTATCCAGATTAGAACCTAGACTAGTCAACAGTAGTGTGTTGTATCCCTTGTAATGTGTGTGTTTTTTTTTTTTTTTTTTTTCACATATAAGATAAAGAAGTACATTACCATAGTATATCTATTATATAAGATATTACGTCAAGGCAAAGACAAAATTCTTTGAAGCCCACAACAAGGTATTATCTGATTTGTTCAATTTCCCATGTTGCATGTTTCACTGGGCAACCATGAAGGGCCTCAATCATGGACCATGCTTTCTAGATGTGAATAAAAAGATGATTTTATGATGAGGGTGTGCATTAATGTCATGCTTGTGTAGTCAGTGGTGACTCTAGGAATTTTTATCAGTGGTGTCAATCAAAAACTTAAATACCATATATCTTACAGAAAATTCACATTAATCATTATATCACCTATGGAGAAAAAAATCAACAAATTAATTTAAATTCTAAAATTATAAACAAAAATATTTCAATATATTGATACTATTGTTTAAGCAAAAAGACATGCTAATACACGAGCTTCTACAATTGACCACGAGTAGGACTTAAAACTATGGGTTCAAAATTGTATTTTAGTGGGTTCAATTACTAATTTTTTTTCCTAAAATCTAATATTTATATAATAAATAAATAAAAAAATTCAGCCAGGGGGTTCGGGTGACACCCCTGACCAAGCCTTGGAGCCGCCCTTGTGTGTAGTTGTCTATCTTAAATAATCTGTAAATGAATGCTTGTGGCAATTAATGGGGAGATGATGTTAGTATGCACATACTATAGAGAAAGGCTTGGCCAATGGTGTCTAGGGTTTGTGGTCATTGAATAGGCCACAAATTCTTGCCCATCTTGCATAATAATTAGACAACATACAAGTCCATGTATTTTAATTTTTAATTTTCATTGCGATTTAAACATTACAAGTTCAATAACAAGTTTGTACATCGGATTTTCTTAGATCTCATAGTGATAGAAATTTTGTGCATTGAGAATGCCTTTTTAGTTATAACTTAAAATTACTGGAATTACTTACACAATTTTTTTAAAACAGTAAATGTGTGAATTATATTCATCTTGCAACCAAAATGAATTTGATACGCATTCATCAAATTAGTGTGTATAAAACGGTGCAAATAATATTTTTTAATTAAATTTTGCTAAGAACACAGAAAGAATCATACAATATCATACATGCATGATGAATTCCACAATAATTCATGTGCAAATATATGATTATTCTGTAATTTATTATGCGATTTATTATTATTTTTTATTATTATTTTTTTATAGATTGTGGCCCAACATTATTAACTTCCACCCACAAAAATAAAGATGGGATGGGACTAGAGAGAATGGCATGCTGAGATGAGAAGACCATGTGGGTTGAGAATATTGTAAATATTATTATGCAGTGGTCCATGAAGACCCAACCATAAGTAGTTCTTCAACAAAGTACTTATTTATTGTATTCCCCCTCTTGTCACAAACATGAACATGCTTGCTTTTGTTTCATATTGTGTATAGGTTATAGTAAAAACACCTAAATTATAGTGACTTAAAAGAAGTGAGAATGTCCTTATAGGAAGGTGAAGTGGCTTTAATAAATGGGATTCAAACTGCCCTAACTTATTGCTAAAAGGTTTAAAATTGTAAAACAAATCCAATTATTCAAATTCGATTTGTTAAAAGTTTGTTTGAAATTAATTTATTATTTTTATATAAATGAAAGTTATGTTTAAACATATTTTGAAACTCGTTAGTTTTTCAAACCATACTTTACAACCTACTACTTGGCTGAACTTGGTTATATACTTTATGAAAAATCAAACTACTTAAACTTGACAAAATTAAAATTCATTTGAGATCAACTCATAAAATAAACGAGCTAAGTTTGAAAATAATTTGAAATTCGTTAAGTTTTTAAGTTAAATTTGAATAACTTGAATAGTTTACTACTAGACTTATTTACAACCCTAACAAGTTCAAGGTATCGCAATAGATTATATTTTTCAAATACAATTTGGCATAGAAAGCTAAATGAAATCAATGAAATTAGACTGAATGTGAATAAAACTACTTTAAATTGCAATTTTTTTTTTCTGTCCTTATAATCAATAAAAAGTTAATAATCAATAGAGAAATTGCATTATATAAGAGTCCGGCTTCAAAATCAACACTATTTAAAAAAAAAAAAAATTTAGAAACAAAAGAAAGTTCAAAATTAAAACTTTTTCCTTATTTTATTAGTCTTAGGAGTGTTATGGAGAATTGTGGTAAGAGGGGGACACAAATGATGTTAATCACATAACACCTAGCTTAGCAAAATCAAGATTGAGGATCATACGGTATAAATATATCCCCCCTATCTTGCTATAGTCTATGGACCCCACACACACAAGATGGAATCATGTAAGGTTCATATAGACTAATTATTATTCACATGGTGTTCTTAGCTAATGGCGTAGTTAAATTTTTTTACGATTGGGACAATATAGTATTTGGTGCAGCCATCAAAATCATAAACGACACATTTTGAAGTAAAATTAGTGAACTGTTAATGTGATGACTCAGAAAAAAAATAAAAATAAATAAATAAATAAATAAATAAATTTACTGGTGGGTCATTGGAATATATTGTTTTGGTGTAAAGAGAAAGGTGGAATATGATGATGTTTCAATGGTGGACATAAAATAAGCAAAGGATGGAATATGAATTATGATGTTGAATTCGGTGGAAGGCCCTGGGTGAAGAATTATTATTTGAGAGAGAGAGAGTGGGTGGGCCATGAAGAATATTTCTTCAAGTTAGAGGGAGATATAGAGAGAGAGAGAGAGAGAATGGTAGCATAAGGGGGAGTGATTTCCACGAGTTCTTGCTTTCTTTCTCTGCCTCGTCACTGTGGACCCTCCTCTACCAAACTCCCATGATTAGCTTTGGTAGCCATGAGTGATGATCCAATCTGTGAATGGATTCTTTCAGCAGGAAAGGCCACAAAGATTATAAGAGTTAGATCTTGTGGAAATGGATATCATTATGTCCACGAGAGAAAACTAGCTTGACTGAGCAGCTTCTTCCCTTGAAACATTCTTTTTCTCATTCATGAATGGAGGTTTTCATCGAATTAAGTCCCCAATATTGTGGGGTGTGATTTTATTATCCACACTGGCTATTTCACATGCCATATTTTCAAATCACTTTGGCTGTTGAGGGGGATCAATGGAGTATGGTGGGTGCTCGTTGGGCAAAGCTTATTGGTCTCTTAAGAGATCACTCCTTGAAGTCTCCGTCCATCATTTGTTTCCTGGTCGTTCAACTAGTGGCAGCTTTGGTTGCAGTTTTTGAAGTGTATGGGAGTAGGTTTGGGCTGGATCTATATAGAAACCTTTGTTTGGGCCATTTACTTTCTTCTTTCGAGCATATAGGTTCTTATCTCAAGGTTCTATGCTGTTTATCGTTGCCTGCTGTTCAGCTGGTTGTGGGCAGTAGCCACCCTTCATGGGTTTCTCTACCATTTTTCATTTGTAGCTGCATTGGACTTATTGATTGGTCTTTAACAAGCAAATTTCTAGGCCTCTTCAGGGGATGGAGGTATCTTTTGTCGTATGCAGGCTTGAATATTGTTCTACTGTATGTATATCAGCTTCCTGTAGAATTCTCTTGTATGTTTCAATGGCATGAATTGGCTGCAGATGCACCGGTAACCCGAGAATTGATGGGTTCGAATGAGGAAGATTCGGTTTGGTTGACTATATGGAGATTACCTGGTGGTGGGTTTGCTGTTGGGTATGCAGGTGTGTGTTTTATTATTGTTAGGTTTTTATTCTTGGTAATTTCGTTTGACAAAACTCTTTTGAGTTGTAATTTTATTCGCATTTTTATTTCAGTGAGGTTATGAGTTTATTAGATGCGAATCCAACCCGAATCGAGCTTTGCGGAGAAGTTTGTGATGTTAATGCTTTCAAGATTGCCACTTCGCTCGAGCCAAGGAATGCTCGCTCGAGTCAAGGATTGCGTCCATACAAAAACCTGAAGAAGTGTATTCATCGCTCGAGCCAAGGATCCGTCGCTCGAGCCAAGGCACTAGTAGAAATCATGAAAATTACACTCCTCGCTCGAGCCAGCAAAGCTTCGCTCGAGCGAGCCTCAGAATCCGGATTTCTCAAGGAGTTTGTTTTCTTCCCAATCTAGGATTACTTTTGGTTCTTTATAAATACTTGGTTTTCTCCCAAAACTAAGTAATTGATTGAAGTCCACCAGATCTTCTTTTTGGTTCTTAAAGGTTTATATCTGGGGAAATTTTGATTTTTTTCTTTGATGTTTTATTGAGTATTCAACTCATGGTTTAAAGAGAGTACATCAAAGATTTGTTTGTTATACACAAAAGATAGAGTTATTCTTCAGTTGTGAATTCTGAAGAATTCGAGCCTGAAGCTTTGGTGGAATCCGGAGTGGCTCATCAGAAAGACAATTCCGTGCTGAAGATGGGGTTGGAAGAGACACATAGAGGTTGGTTCAATTAGGCGTTGTGGATTCGCTAGATAATTGAGAGTATACCTGTGTAATTCCTTTAATTCTTCTTAGTGGATTGTCTTGTGGCAGTTGCCCGTGGTTTTTTGATCACAATTGGAAGGTGTCCAATTGTGGTTTTTCCACGTAAAATCTTTGTGTCTCTTTCTCTTGATTGTTTGATTGGGATTGTTATATTTTGCTTAAAATTGGTACATAATCACAAATCAACATCTAGGGTTTTTAGATTTTTCAATTATTTATGTATATTTAATTGGTGGTTTGGTTATGCTGTGAAGGAGTTTAAGAGAGAGGTATTAGTATTTAATAATGGATTTTTTGTGTAAATGGGTTGCTGGGAAGTTTTGGGTTGCAAAGGTGGATAGAAATTCTTGATCTTAAAAGCATAAACTTTAAATTTTGAGGAATCATATCAAACGGAGGAATTTTGAACTGAAATTTTTACCGTAAGTTAATTACATATTGAATTGTATATCTGATTTTTTTTAATAATTTTTGGGAGTCAAAATCCATATAAATTGAGGTATTCAAATCTGTCCAGGAAACCAGTCCGAAACAGTAACTTTGGAAGTGTTGTTCTCTTTGGGTATAAATCCAAAAATTATCAAATCAGCGTCATTAGAACCGGTTACGAGTCTGGTTTCATACATTTTTGGCCTTGCGTTGATTGCTCATGTATATTAAGAGAACCGTCAATTTCTTTAAAGTGCGATAGAAAACAACCTATTTAGATATAATAAATTGTAGATAATTAATTTGATAAGCAAATCAAGTGAAACCAATTGGGTTTGATACTTAGGATATATTAGATCATATCTGGAGGTTATTGGAATTTTTC
This sequence comes from Camellia japonica, assembly GCA_030407325.1. Lineage (NCBI taxonomy): Eukaryota > Viridiplantae > Streptophyta > Magnoliopsida > Ericales > Theaceae > Camellia > Camellia japonica. Next base: position 16,085,318 of record JAPPVO010000029.1, read on the forward strand.
GAATAGCGTGGAGTGGGTTTTGTAATTTTCAAAGTTAACGAATAGGTTGGGAAGGCTTGTTTGAAATTCTGTTTTATCTTAAAGTCACAATTAATTAAGTTCGATAGGAACCTACGTCTTGGGTGATTTCAGACCTTGAAGAAATGAACTTAGGTAATATTTAAGAGTAACGGTGAGTTGGGTTGAGCCGTGTTAGTGCGCTTTAGTTTGGGGGTTACTTAGTTCGTATTCTTTAGTATTTTTAAATTAGTAGTGACGTATAGTTTTCATATTGGTTCAGGGCACTAGTTGGACTTTCATACTCTATTCGAGGATTATATTATTTCATTTCCAGGTGAGTAGTTTCATGCTACATATTTTTATAAATGTTCCCCTACCCTGAACTGTTGGAAAATTTAATTGTTGTTTTAAGACTAAACTGTTTTGATAAATTATTATACTATCAATGGAATCAAATTATTTCTGAAACATGCGTGAACTTGGCATACTGTAAACTATTTGTTTTGGTCTCATGTTTATAATGATGAACTACCATGTTTTGCGAAACTGATATGTATTGATTATTGGGACCATGTGTGTATTTAGTCCAGGGAAATTATTCCACTGTGTGTGGTGACTCTGGCTACTAGGGAACAGATCTAGGTTGGGCCGTGATGACTCTAGTGCTCAACGATTGTAAGGAAAAGACCTTTAAAAATAACTAGGTGACCTTCAATCGGATCGACTTTGAGAAAAGGCCCAGGTGCCACCCTGAGGATGACTCCTAGTTCGGTATTGGATCCAACGGGGCTTATAGCCTGAGAAATGTGTGGCAGATTATTTGTTTTTATTGGTACCCAGAAAATTATTGGTGTTCATGTTATAATCTGTGGAAAATGTCATTTAACATGTTCTTGCGAGACATGAGTATTTTAAGTGTTGAACTGTGGAACCTTCTCTTTGAAACAGATTGTATTTACCAAACTGTATGCCAATCTAGTTTCTGTGATATATATTTTATTTTGGAATTGAACCTTGTTTTCAGAACTGTATTTACTATCCATGTTGCTACTCACTGAGCTATCAGTTGACTTAATTTTTATCACTTCCAGGTGTTAGAAGGACTAAGAGTGGACTCATGGCATAGCGGGGACTCGATTGCATGGACCTCTAGGGCATACATTTATTTGTTTTAGGTTGCTTATCGAGTTTTGTGCATACATTGTGGTATGTCACTGGATTGAGTGTTGATTTATTTATTCCTGGGTTATCATCACAATTATTCTTTATGGTTTTGGGTTCATGTTTAGGCTTACGTGTGCCTTGGGCTAAGTCCCTGTGGGCCACGGCCGGTCATGCCCGGATTTGGGGTGTGACAGTTAATACGAGCGAAATTGGAATTTTACTCAAAAGGGGCTAAACTATAGGTCTTCTACTTCACAAATTTTTTCAATGCATTTCTGTCGCAACAAATTGATTTCCATATGAATCTTTGCAAGTCTCACATAAAGAGATTTCAAGACCCTTCGCATTATCTATCATGATATTTTCATATTTTTGAGCTTGATATTTTTTTTAGGTTTAAAATTTATAACTATATATATACATATGTATTGGGACATTGGGAGTGAGGTCTTGCTCACAAGGTTATTCCTATTAATTAAAATCGGTGATACTACATGCACCAATTAATGTACTAATTAGTGTACCGACACTAGTTATAACATTATTTTTTTTTTTGATCAGCAAAAGAAACTTTATTGATGAAGAAAGCAAGATACATGCGAAAACTTACATCAACAAAGAAGGGAAGTGCAAAAAGTATCATAACTAACCTTACCAATCCCAACTAGGTTGGCACCAATAAGGAAGCGCAATCCTTTGCTAGCACTTAACCCGAGATTGGTGAGGAACCAGTCAAAAGAACCAAAAAGAGAGGAAGGGAAAAACAACACAAGAAGGGAAAACCAACACAAAACATGACTATGGGCCCTGTTTTGACCAAGGCACATCCCAATAACAATTCAGATTCAGCTGGTACCCCTCGTAGCTACTGATTTGTGGCATTGCATAACATCATGTCAATACACTCCAGCAATCTGCTACATACCAATCAGGTTACATTCACAGACAGCAACATACATTCCAAGGGAGCATCACTGGTGCCAGAGTAAATCCAACAAAGCATACATACCAATCTGCATACATACTGATCTGCTACATACCAATCTGCTACACTCCAACAATCAAATATATCTTAGCTAAAAATGACAGCAACAACTGCTGTTGTTGACAGATTTAGCCAAAGTAACAGCATCAGACCAGCTTCCACCTTCCAAATATTGGAGACAGATTTACATCCAACAAAGCAACAAGCTCCAACAAATTGAGCAGCCTCCCAGACCAGCTACTATCTGCCCAACACCATATAGCATCATACTACCAGACCAGCAAAGCATTATACCAAACCAGCTACTATCTCACAGCCTTCCAAATCTGCCACCACCTCCTCCAACTCCTACTCCAAGGTAGCCACATCTGCTAGCACCCAGAAATTCCCTTATGCACACTATCAGAAGAGCAACAAAAATGGACCCATACACCAGCAGTAGTCAGCAGCAGTAGCATTCTAATCACCACCCAACCACACAGCCTACAGAGAAGGAACAAGCAACCAGACTTTAAGCAGCCAACAATACCTTAGGACAATAGCACATATCAGTAGCATTTGTTGTGCAGCCCAAAATGAGTTCTTCCAACCCAGATGCAGACCTCCCACCTAGTTTGTGATGTTATTGCTGCTGTTGAACACAAAAGCCACCACAACAACCATTCCTCAAGAGGGCTTGACAGCAACCAAACCCTGTAGCTGCTACTCACCAGATTACTCCCTTGCAGATTAGGACCATGACAGAATACTCAGTCCAAAAGCAGTCCAACATCATTCCAACAGCAGAACAGATCATCAACCAATGCATAGCAAACCATCCCAAAATAACAGCCCACTGCCAGGCCTAGTAACAGCATAGAAACAGTGATCCTTCAGAATGTTGGGGTTTTAGCAAACACCATTTTGAAGGATTGCACCACAGTCAGTTCCAGCACCAGAAGCATAGCCTATGTTCTTCTGATAAACTGAGATACTCAATCCATCTTTACAAGCACAATAGGTACACCACCTATTTGCAACCTCTAACCATCCTCATACACCAACAGACCTCCAAAGCCATGCAACAGACCCGCAGCCAACCAGCAGCATACACCAGCAGGCTCAAATCCAGATTAGATCAGACCTGACCTTGGAGAACTAAATCTGTGTGAGTCCTACCTTCATACAAAACTGATTCAGCTTAAACCCCAATTCTTTGCAGAGTGACTGTAACAAACAGCTTATAACTCCAATTCTTGGTCTGCTATAGCAGACCAACAACAGATATTGCATATCAGTTTGCCCTCTGCAGCCCAGCATTTCAGCACTTCAGCACTTCAGCACCAGACCAACATTCAGCATAACAGCCAGAAGACAGATACAGTCGCTCAGCATTTCAGCACTTTAGACCCTCTGTAGCCCAGTAAAACAGATACAACATCAGGCAGATAAAAAACACCCCCCTGACACACCATTCCACAAACAGCAGCAGGCTACAAAACATCAATAGTCAACAATAGCAGTAGAAACTACTCAACAACAGCAGACCAACAACATATCCACAACAGAGCACAGCATCAGGCAGATCACAGGCCAACCCCTCAGTTTATAATGCAGAAACTTTACATACCCTAAAACAGATCAGATCACAGTCAGAGCACAGCATATCAGATCCAACATAACCCTCTGCAGCCAACTAAAACAGGTACAGCTTCAGGCAGAACAGACTCCCCTGTGACACACCTTATCACGCCTTTCTCAATAGCTCTCCAACCAATACTAACACCAATCAACAGAAACACAGCACCAGCAGCAGCCCACCTCCACCCTACCACACTCTCTCATTAAGACCCAAAACACCTCCTAACTTGCTTAAAATTAAAGACAACATCATTAACTGAGAATGATGCACCACTGAAATGAGATCTCATCCAAATTGCCACTCTCACCTTGATACACTCACACAGATCTTGAAGATTGGGCTGTACTGAATTGAACACACAATCATTCCTATAACTCCACACAGACCACATTATTGCAGGTGGTAAAACCTTCCAAATCTGGTTTACTTTCTTCTTAAACTTCCAACCCATCCACCATAGTAGCAACTCTTCAATGGAACTGGGAATAGCCCACTGAAAACCCCACCAAAAAGCAATATGAGACCAGATTCTCCAGACAAAGGGGCAGTGAAGCATAATATGTTCAGTTGATTCACTTGACTCATGACAAAAAATGCACCTCAAAGCATCATCACTCACCAAAATGCCTAACCTATGAAGCAGCCCTGTTGTTTTCAATCTACCTCTCCAAGCTAACCAAGAGAAAAATTTAGCTTTTGGCGGTGAGAAGTTATTCCATATCAGTTCAACTGGTCTCTAAATGGGGCCATCATTAACTAAACCCCAAGCATAAACAAGATTAACCTTGAACACACCTGACTGTATAGGCTTCCAACACAAACAATCAACAACATCACTTCTTAAAACAGGGCCAGATCCCAAAAATTTTTGTAACCTAACCAACTCATCCTCTTCCCAAGCCCGAAGTGATCTTCTGAAATTAAAAAACCACCCAGATTGATGAGATCTTCTAACTACTTGCGAGCTCAAGGAAGACTCTTTATCTACAACCAGGTGGAACAAACGAGGAAATTGGCTTAATAAATTTGTGGATCCCATCCAAGGATCCCTCCAGAAACTAATTCTAACTCCATTCCGTACTACAATCTCAACATTCTCCTTGTAGAACTGAAAGAGCCTAACATTCCTATGAGCTACTAGTAAAATGTCTTTCCATAACTTAGATGTAGAACCAGATTCAGCCGGAAAAGGATACCACCTTCCCCTTGTAGAGCCATACTTCTCACAAATTACCATCTTCCACAACGCATCCTCCTCTTGGCCATACCTCCACCACCACTGTACTAGCAAACTGTCATTTGCTAGCCTGATATTTTTTATTCCCAGACCACCTTGTTTTACACTCTTAGATACCTCCTTCCAACTAACTAGATGGATCTTCCAATGATATTCTGAATCGCCCCATAAAAACGAAGCTTGAATCCTATCAATCTCTCTAGCCACACAGTCCGACATTTTAAAAAGAGACATGTAATACACATTATTATTGATTCCATTCATTATACAAATTACAAATACCAAAAATATCTTAAATTATGTAACATCATCAATTGGTACATTAGTTAGTACACTAGTTAGTGCATATAACATTATTCAATTAAAATTTATGGTGTTCATGTGCTCCATGATTTGTTGGATTATGGTACATTAAGCCTTAGTAAATCATTTCATTGGGTTAGGATATTCAAGAAAAAAATAATAGGTAAATTATAATGATCACCCTTGTGATTTAAAAAAAATACAGTAAGCTTATAAGTTCAGTATAATTATATTGATTTATTTTTTAGTAAGGTTAAATTGACCAGAATTAGTATAAATGGTGGGTAGACACATGAATAAGTAAGGTAGAGTTTCAAAATTACTAAAATGTACCCACATTATCATTATAATTTTCAAAATATCTTTATTTTTATTGTCTTTTGGTTTTAACCCTTGATTTTGTTTTCCCTCTCTATCTATTTTGCAAGTTAGTAAAATATTCCGGGTATGGTTGTCGATAAACTTTTCCCCTAGACAAAAATCCTAGCTTTGATTTGAAATATGATACATGATATCCGAATCACATTTTTTTTTTTTTAGACCCATAATCAAATATAACTATTATACAATAAAACCATCAACATGTCTGGCCAGATCACGAGCTAGCTTAATTACAGAATGATTAACCTTAGAAATAGCTAGAAATTGAAAAGATCTATTACAAGACATAATATCCGAATCACATTAATGATATTAACGTTGTGATAATTTCTTCTCGAGATATATACGGAGGGATAAAATCAGCACGAAATGAATCAGAGCTTTGATTCTCGTTAGAGCCTTCAAGAAACCCTGCTTGGCTACACTTGTCAATACTACTCTCCAATTAATGCTTAGCTACGTGATTAGAGCAGAGAAAGAGAGGAAGAGCAAGAAGATGAGAGTGATGTCAGTAAAGTTCGTGACCATTGCTGACCATTCAACTCGGTTAAGTGATCTCCACAAGCTCGAACAACTTGGTCTCACAGGCTCAATAGCCTAGTTTGGTCCAATGCACTTCAATATATTATTTCCCCACTTTTTACAAAATAAATAAATGAAAGTGCAAAATTAACATCACCATTATATTATCTCATTCTTTATGATGCTCACTTACAAGATAGTCATCATCGAAGCATACAATCCAGGAAGCTAAATTCAATTTCTAAATCAAAGATTTGATACATTATTAATACTTTTTATTTATTTATTTTCTTTACTACGTTTTTTGGTGAAATGTTCCCACATTCCAGAGAGTATAAACTTTGCTAGAGAAACTTTTTATATTAATATTTGTAATACATATCATACAAGACACAACTCTTAGACTTCATTCATAGTACTAGGAAAACAAACCACAAAAACAACTACTAATACAAAGAGGATAATATTACACATAAATACTTATGTCACAAGCCAATGTTGGAAACTAAGCATCGGACCAAGTTATATCCAAGCCACCCCAGTTATCTTGAGGGATACCCAAGGCTTTCCACACAGCTTTCGAAGCATCAACGATGTTGTTGGGACATGGAGGCTGATAATCATGGACTTTGTCGCATCCCATAGTTGAGTCACACTCATCAACCACCATGGCCACCACACTTCGCCCATTAGCACTAATGGTGATGTTGTTGTGACACCGACTTCCTCCTTTGTACCATCCAGTCGATAATGCCACAACTGGCAAGTCATCGGAGTGATATTTACCATCACATTCACTTGGACCGCCACCATCTCCGCCTTTCTGAAAACTGTTAATAGTAAGTGTTGCCTTGGTTTGGCCAGAAACTGCTGGAGAACACTTGTACGTTGTATACATTTTGCCTTGGACACAGCAATCTGAGTGATTTTCCTGATTGCATTGGCCTGGAGGTGGTTTCTTTCCCATTATTTTACCACTTGGGCCACAACCTTGACCCTCAACATCCAAACAAGCAGTAAATAAGAGACATACTAGTAGGATAGTAGATGTTTTTGAGAAAAAACTCTCCATTTTTCTCTATTCTTGTTCTTCTCTCTCTTCCTACTTGTTTTGAATTGAAGGGTTGATGGAAATCAAGTGTTTCAACAGGGTATAAATAGCAATTTTCTTAAAAATTTACCCACATTCTAATCTATATTTACAATAATACTAGCCATCTTTGCTGATGTAATTATATGGTTCCAAGAGGGACATTCCATTAATTTAGGAAAAAGTTTAGGGTTGAATTGCTTGTTGGATTTACTAAGAACAAGCCAAGGCATGTGAATGTGAATGATGGATTTTGAACGGCTGTGATCAACTTAAAATATCTATCAACGTAGTTGACACGGTCAACTATTTTGCTTAATGTGTACGTTGAGACCATTTGAAGGCTCATAATTCGTAATTTATGTAACAACAAAAAAAGGGTCATAACAAACTCAGTCTCAGTTTCTAGTATTCAAGAATGTATAAAATATTGGAAGAGGACTCATTACAACAAATTAAGATTTAGGTAAATTATATTGATATTTTCTGAAATTTGGATAAAATATACACTACAACAAATAAGCGTTTTAGAGACCAAATATTTTGGTCTTTAAAAGTGAAAATTTTATTGCAAAAGACAGTTAAGGACCAATTTTTATCGTTATGAGGATTGTCGTTAAAAGGTTGTTCCGAAAAGTCTAAAACAAGGCTTTTAGCAACAAAATTTTAAAAATGTCACTAATAAATAGACTTTTAGGGACAAAATAATTTGGTCTCAAAATGATTTATTTTTTGAGACAAAAAATTTGGTCATAAAAAGATAACAATTCATCACTAATGTCTAATTTTTGTTGCTAAATATATAATAACGGCACTTTTCACAACAAAAATATTTGGTCCCTAAAAAATAATTTTATTCCTAAATTTTGATCTCTAAAACCTTAATATTTTTTAATGATAAGTAGTCATACAATTTTAACATAATCATATTGATTTCCTTGTTAGTAAGGCAAATCGAAATTAATGCCAATAGAATGAAAACATAAGAAAAAATAAGAAAAAAAATAACCTTTTAGTGTAAAAAATATGATAACGTCATTTTTTCATTATATGACTAACAAATTATTGATGAAAATGAGATCAAGTATTATGTGAATTACAATTTTAAGGAAATTGTTAGCAAAAATCTGGTTTAGGTGTGACATTCACAAACAACAGGATCAAGCAATGGGGTCGAGTGTCTTAATGGCTTGATAGGTTCAAGGACTTCTTTAAAGGTTTATTTCTTGAAAAAACAAAGTAAATATAACTGGAAATTGCCTAAAAACAACGAAATTTGTCACTTTAAACACAAGAATCAAATTCAAAGTCTTTTAGTATTACAATCGACAGAACTTTGAACAAATACTAACTGCTACTATTACTGCTACTTCTAGTTACTGACACTGCTACTCCTAAACAGACTAGATCACTCTTAGACTTCTCAAGTTGTGAATTGATTGCTTTTCCCCCCCTAAATTTCCAGCTTTTATGCCACTGGTCATGCTGTCCATATGCTGCTACGTGTTCCACCATGAAGCAAGTTACTTTCACTTCCTGAATAACAACCCATAATCTTCACAATTTCCTGTAACTGCCTCCATCTGTCGTATCCTTCTTTTCTCTTCAGTCTCTGTGAATACACCACTTGTCCTTCATCAATACGTCTTAAAAATCATGTCTCCACTCCTGGGCCACGTTTGGCCATGTTCCATCACATTTTCAGACATATCGACAGAAGAAACTACCTCTGCTATCACTGTATATGAAACTACTCTTTTAATTCCTTCAACCCTGTCACTTGTTTTGCATATTGGAACCCACAACGTATCACCAATCTTGTGGCCCATGCTCCTACCACATACTGGATCATCCCTCCATGCTTAGACATGCTTGTCGATAGAGAAAATAATTTTTAGTACCAACAGAAACCCAACGTAATTAAGCCAAAATTATGAGACTTGCTGTATTTTTTTTTTTTCCAAATCTCATGGGAGGACAATGTAGTTTAAATTCATTTTATGTATAAATTTCACCATAAAAAAGTTAATCTAAGTTATATGTTATTTTTCTGAATAAAATTCTAAACAAAAATGCTTATATGGAGGAATTGTGTCTTTGCCTTTTGTTACCTTAGGTTATTTACAAGGACTTTACAATTTTTCTAACATTTTGATAATATAATTAGCTTAATATGTCCAACTTAATCAATAGAATTATTAAAATGAGACTTTTCCACATGTCATAATAGTAAGGCTCACAAAAGTTTGTGTATGTGTTGTTCATATACTACTTGAATGACGTGTCAAATGGTTATTTGTTTATTTATTTTTAAAAGTCTCTAATTATTATATATATATATATATATTATTTTTTAAACTTTTTATTTAGTAACGTTTATGTTTGTAAAATTTATTTGAAGAGATCTATCAAATAAGACCTATATTCAATATAAAATTCTAAAAAAAAAAAAAATTTAAGAAATTTCACCAATGAATTGCATTCTACACTCATATTTTGTCGGATCCATATCATTCCTTCTCGTAGGATAGGATCCACCTATTTGGCGTAGGGGAAATCATGTAAGCTCACTTTGATACAAGGTAGTGTGTTGAAATGAGAGTTGTTATTAGCACTTATTTAATTTATTTGGACCTTCCATTTCTGTGAACCTCTATCCTAAACTGTAAATTTCAATAAGATTTCTTTGAGCACCCGCTTAATATCAATTTTACCCCTATTCATAATATCATCACATCCAAATCCACATCCATCTAATTTTGCACACCCTCTTATGTTGAAGAAGGATGAATTGACTCTCTTTCTCCTTCTCTCAGTGAACGACGGTCCCTCTCTTTCTTTTTCTCCTGTTAGTCTGAAATCTCTTAGTTGGAAATCTCTTCGAAAATCTCATTGGAAATCTCTTCGACGATCTATTTCTCCTTCCTTATGTAACCTCCAACTTCCCATCACATTTTATTTTTTTGATTTATTTCGGGCTAAACCCTCTATAAAGGGGGTTTTAGAGAGAAGAATCATCAGCAAAACAAAACTAGGGGGAAAATCCTATAAGATGGAATCGTTCGGCATACTAGTGCCGAACAAAATGTTACTGTTCGAAACCCATCTATTGAACTAAATGTTTCTGTTTAACACAGTATTACTGAATAAAACCTTAACAGTCAGTAAACCAATAACGAACAAGCTTAAACAAACAGCAACCATCAAAAATGGCCAAGAATCGTTAATGCAAGATAGATGAACTTATCAACGCAACACTAACCTAATTAGAGTTGTTGTCATTGTCCTCTATTGCTTTATAAGTATCAACGAATTGTGAAAATGACCATAGACATAAATGGAAATTTAATTGGGGAAACTCAGAGTCTGTAATAGGGTTGTTTGAAATGTTAATTGATTTGGATATAAAAATAGTGATTACTGCTTTGTTACAAAAATAGTGATAAAGAGGAATAAGTTTAGGGTTGAGGATGGTGATGAAGGGGAATACGTTTAGGATTTAGGTTGGTGAGAAATACGTTTAGGTGGAGGTGAGTCTAAAATATTGTAGAGTGTCATTCTAATTGCAATAATGTTTGGGACCCCCTTTTGGGGAGACCCCCACCGCCCCCACAGTGATGTAGACCAATGATGTGTTTGTATTTTTTTTTTTTTTTCTCTTTCTTACTTAGACCAATCACAAGTGATTGGACCAATCACAAGTGAGTGAGGGTTGTGGGGGTAATGTTTTGTAGGAGTCTGAATCATTACTGTTCTAATTGTCTTCATTTGGTGAGTAGGTATTCCATTAAAGGTTGTCATTTAATGTAATTTTACTTCAAAGTATAATTGTAATGAAAAAAAAAGTACGAATTAAGGAGTCTAAAGAAATTAAGTGCGTGCTAATAGCAATCCTCGTTGAAATAGATGGATGAACAATATCTTTCCATGAGTTCAAATAATAAAAAAATAACTTTTCTTTATTCATATTGATTTCCACACAAAGAAATACCAAGAACAAAAGGGTCAAAGGTCTTGTTGATTCCTTAAAACCCTAGGATTGAAAAAGTAGAAAATACTATGGAAAGAATCACCCCTTGCATTTTCCTTGAAAATAAAAGAAACGATGCAAAAGTTCATCACCATTAGTCATTACCAAAAAAGTATTTTATCAAGACTTTCATTTAATTATTATTTTTTTTCCAATCTAAAGATTTCCAACTATCGATATTTCATGATTGAGAAATAGGAACAATTAAAACATCAAAACATTGAGCATATTGTAACATTTGAAACTAAATATCAGACCAAGTTATATCCAACTCGCCCCAATTAACTTTTGGGATTCTGTTGGCTTTTTTGGCTTTCGAAGGGTATTTTTGTAAATGCGAGCGTGCTAGCAAGGATCAATCAGTCCTTACAGAAATTATAATTTCTAACCAATTATCAGACGATTGTGTTTTAGTTCTTTCAGCCTCAATGAAGAGGACTTTTACTGGTGGCTTGACTTAGGAGAAATTAAGCAAAATAACAGTTAAATGACGAACAATTGAAGTATTTCATTAAGATGAAAACTTACAATGATCCAAACTCAGCCTCGTAGAGGTTTACAGCAACAATCTACTTGAAACTACTCCTATGAACGAAGTGCAGTGCAGGAATTTAAAGTGCAAGAATGTAAAGAACAGGTATTTAAAGTGCAGAAAATGTAAAGACTGGAAATGTAAAACTGGAAAAGAAAATATGAAGTAAATGACTGGTTTGTTGGATCTGAGTCTGGGGCTTTTTTTCTGGGGCTTCCCTACTATTTATACTCCTCAAAGATGACCATCGAACTGCACTTCAAACCGTCGAACTGCTCTTCCATGATTGCTTGATCATGCTGCCTTAGAAGTAGTTCCATTACGCCATTCCTTGCAGTTGGGCTTCCCTCCTATATTTGAATTTGAATGTGAGTAACCGTTGAAGCCACGTCACCTTGCACCTCTTTATTGATCCAGTGCTACTCAGATCACGTGAGAACCAATACTAACTGCCACGTGTACGATCAGGATCGAAGAATTAAATGGTCTTCCTATATTACCCTTATTCTGCCACGTGTCGAATTGTGATTGGCTTTTACAAAATATGCAGCCAACAGATTCCCAAGGCTTTCCACGCAGCTTTTGAAGCATCAACTATGCTATTAGGGCATGGACGTTGATAATCATGGTCTTGATCACATCCTATAGTTGAGTCATACTTATCAACCACTATGGCCACCACACTTCGCCCACTAACACTAATAGTGATGTTGTTTAAGCAATGACTGCCTCATTTGTCCCATCTAGTTGATAGTGCCACGATAGGCCAGTCATCACCTTCACTTGGACTGCCACACTATAAGAAATTACACTTTCGGCGATTAAAAATGTCAATTAAAAAAAATTTAGTTGCCAAATGTATACACTTATAGCTACTAAAAAAATATTTGGTTGGCAAAGGTACATTCTTTAACAACTAAAAATAACTTAGCCGGTATTTATTGTACTTTTGACGACTGATTATGTTTTAGTCGTTAAGAATAGGATTTTGGGCTGCTAAAAAAATAATTTGGTCCCTAATTATACAATCTTTAGCGATTAAAAAATAATTTTATTAGTATTTATTTCACTTTTGTTGACTAATTGTGTTTAGTCGTTGAAAATAGGGTTTTGGGCGACTAAAAAAGTAATTTGGTCCCTATATGTACAATCTTTAGCTACAAAAAATAATTTAGTTGGCAAATGTATTTAAAGGGTTGGAGGGAGGACTTAGAAGTTGGAAAGAATTTCTAAATTAATTTTATTTTTAATCCTTGACAACTATTTAATTTGAGCGATAAATATATATTTTCAGTGACTAAAAACATATAATGGGTAATAAAATTCAAAAAAATTTCCTGTGGGGAGAAAAAATATTGCCCGCCCAATTTAAATTTTATGTTTAATTTTATTATACATATTTTTTATTTCTATATATCTCAGCTCAGATACATACACCAAGCAACAATCAAAGAAAAAAAGAGAGAGTCGCTTGCTCTCCCTCGCTCTCTCACCGTCCCTCACTCGCTGTCTCATCGCCACTGTCGCTCACTATCTCCTCGCCTCCCATCGACAGGTTTATCTTTCTCTCTCTCACATTTCACTCTAGTTCTAGGGTATTTTTTTTTTTTTCGTGATGCTGTAGGATTTTGATTTCTGTGATGAGTAAATGGGTTTTGATTTTCGTTCTAGATTTAGGGTTTACTGGACTGATGTTTGGTGTGAGAGATGAGGGATTTTTGTTTTTTCCTACTTATATATACGTATTTGTCTGTAATTTGTTTTTTCGTATTTGCTTGGTGTTCGTTCTTCTCAATTGATGAATTCATACATATTCCCATTCTGTATACAAGCAATCTGCATCATCGTATATTGCATCATTTCTGTGGCTATCATATTGTTAATGTATATTATATAATGTAGTGTAGCATTAGTAATATAATATGTAGAATTAGATTAGTGTAGCATTTGCTTTCGGTTAGTGGATTACTTTCGGCGCCACTTAGCCACTTTTGGCATGATGATGTTTGTAATGTTCTCTCCTATATAACGGAGAGTGTACCTCTTTCTTCATACCATTAATACAATCAATAATACAATCAATATACATATAATTCTCTATTTCTCTATGCATTAATTATTTTACATGGTATCAGAGCAAGGTTGAGATCCTAGTAATTCCGCTTCACCGGCGGGCGGCAGTCTCGCCTTGGCCGCCCGCCGGACCTCAACCTATTCCGTCGGACCTCTATACATACCTTCACCAACAATTGGTCCTGATGCATCTTCTCCAGGTTGGCGTGCTAACCCATGAGTTGATTCCATCAGTGTTCAGCAACAAACAAGAACAAAAACAAAATCCACACTAACCCAGATCTGCAGCAGCAGCTTCTGCATGCTCAGCAGCAACAAGATCAACTATATCATCAATCCAAGATACATGTCGCCAACAAGCTGGCTTGGAGGCACACGCGCGTGTGGATATGCGACGTCTGCGAACAAGCTCCGGCAAGCTTCACCTACAAGGCTGACGCTGCCTCTCTCTGCGTCCCCTGCGACCGCGACATCCACTCGGCCAACCCCCTCGCCCGCCGACACGAGCGCTTCCATGTCCCTTCCTTTTACGAGCCTGCAGAGCAGAAACCGTCACCGCCTAGTCATCCGCCGTCCACGACGGCGCCGACGACCTCTACTTTCCCTTACAGTGTCTCCTTGCTACGACGTAGACTACTATGGATCTAAGCCTTTTATGTACAAAATGGGCTCTCTCCCTCACTCCATTCATGGATCTCTGCCTTGACAAGCGCGCGATTTTGGCAAATCAAATCCCAAACCGGGTAGTTCTTCCTTGGCATCACATAGTCTCCTTCTCTCAGTTTTAAGCTCGGGCAAAAAATCGCCTTTTCCATCACCGAGATAGATGAATTTCTTCTTCCCCTCTACAGAAACTTGAATTCTCTCCCTCACTCTCTCTTTCTACTCTCCCTCAGAGGCGCCACCCCACTGGACATAGTGCCTCCACAATGGACAACAACCCACATGCCTTCTCTCTCTTTAATAATAATTTTCCACCACCCAACTTTCTTTTTATTTTCTTTTACATGGCGATGAACTCAAATTGAGACTCAAATGTCAACTTTATCACCATACTCAACAAAAGCAGATTCCATCCTTACATGTTCCCCACTTTTCTGCTTTAATCACACTCTTCCCAACTTTCTTTTTATTTTATTTTATCACACTCTTTCACACCATTAGCACCCTTTTTCTTTTATTTATTTATTTTACTTTTTTATTCTCTTTGTTCCCACGGAAGCACCCCTTTTTATTCTTATTATTAATATTAGACCATCTCCAACGCTTCACCAAAATTGATATCAAATTCAAATTTTGATGAAAAAGCTACTGTTCACTGCTCCAACGGTTGCACCAAATGAATATCAGATTGAGATTTCATCAAACTGACGACAAAATACTGATTTCACCAAAACACTGTTGGTGACCGTTGGAGGGAAGACCCGGTCGACCAACCGGTTGCCCGGCCGGTTGACCAACCGGTCGTCCAAGAAAAGGTTCAAACAGTTCCACTAAAAGGTTCAAAAAGTTCCCAAAAAAAAAAAAAGTTTTTTTTTTTTTTGCCTTAACCGGTTGACCACCCGGTTGCACAAATTTGATGAAAGTTCACCGTTGGTGCGAGTGATATCAGATTTGGTGAAATGGGTCATTTTTTACTCAAATTTGATAAAAAAAAATGCACCGTTGGAGATGCTCTTAAACAAAATAAAACAAAAACAACACTTTTCTTTTATTATATATATATATATATATATATATATATTTTATCCTATATTATCCCAACACAACAGATTTCAGAACCTCTGATTTTTCATATCTTTATTTATTTCATTTTACACAAAAAAAAAAAAACCAAAACAACCACAAAAAAAAATAAATAAATAAATAAAAAAAAAACACAAAACAATCCAACCACCACACATTTTTTGTTTCACTTCTTCGCCTCTTCAGTTGTTCTCTTCTTCTTGCCTCGGTCTTGGACATCCCTTGACGGCACTGCCTCCGTGTTTCCCATGCCGCCGAGTACGTTCCCTTCCCGTTGCTCCTCAAATGTCACATATGGCGGACCTCCGAATCGGAGCATAACGGTGGCTTTCCGCTTCAGCTCTTTGTTTTCCGCCTTCAGCACACTTATCTCTGCTCGAGCATCCTTATACATGCGCAGGAGCAGAGCCAGTTGGGCGTTTAACTGCTGCACCTCATTTGTTCTACTCTGAAGCCGGTGCGACAAGTTTGTGACCGCAGTCATGGTCTCAACACATGACTTCAATGTATAATAATTGGCCTCAATATCAGATTGAGCAGCCATTATCTGCTCAACTGACAACATCGGAAAGTTCAACGGCGCAAAACCAGGGGCGCTTGGTCCAGGGGCGCTTGGTTGAGGTTCAAGGGCAACTGCCCCGGTTATCTCTCTTGTGGACTCGTTGAGGTCGGGAAAGAGCGTGAGCAGACCACGGGAAGAAGAGGCCATGTTTTGGGTAGCTGAACGGGAAGAAGAGGCCATATTCTGGGTTGCAAAGTGTCTCAGAGAATCAGAGCTTTCAAACTGGTAATGTCAGAAAGGGTCTGCTGCAGAAGACGGGTTGGTTGTAGAGTGTTTGCAAACGAAGAGGTTTTCAGCAGGTGTTTTGTTTCAGCCTCAGCCTCAGTCTTGGTTTAAATAACCAAGGCAGACATGTGCATCGCGCGCCTCTCGACGCCAAACGACAAACCGGGCACACAAGCCAAGGCGGGCACGTGCATCGCCGTGTGTCCGGTGCGCCTTTTGATGGCTCGCCGCTCGAAGATTTCTGTCGGGCAAGCCTTTTGATAGATTGGGCACGCCTTTTGAGGGGGCAACTTTTGAGGGCTCGATATATATATACATGTATATCTTTTGGGCAACCTATATACATGATCATACAGTGTATTCTATCACGGTCTGACACGACCACACAGTGTCTTCTACATCGGTCCGACATGACCCCGTAAACTGTCCCGACATTGATTCCGGTTAGCCTTTACATCGGTCTGGCATGACCCCGTAAACTGTCCCGACATTGATTCAAGTTAGCTTCTACATCGGTCTGACATGACCCCGTAAACTGTCCCGACATTGATTCTAGTTAGCTTCTCCAACGGTCTGACACGACCACACAGTGTTTGCTACAACGGTCCGACATGACCCCATAAACTGTCTCGACATTGATTCCGCTTAGCTCCTACAACGGTCTGACACGACCATACAGTGTCTCCTATCCTATTTTATTTATTTGTCATTTTATTTTCACGTTTTGTTACTCTCTCCAAACTCAAGTTGGTTAATGTTTATCCTCCTTGAGTTTGAGGGGGCTGTTAATGTATATTATAATGTAGTGTAGCATTAGTAATATAATATGTAGAATTAGATTAGTGTAGCATTTGCTTTCGGTTAGTGGATTACTTTCGGCGCCACTTAGCCACTTTTGGCATGATGATGTTTGTAATGTTCTCTCCTATATAACGGAGAGTGTACCTCTTTCTTCGTACCATTAATACAATCAATAATACAATCAATATACATATAATTCTCTATTTCTCTATGCATTAATTATTTTACACATATAAAGCATTGTTCTATTTTATTTAGTAATTCTAGCATATAGCTTTCATAAAAATCTGGAGAGAATCACTTGAAACGAAAGGGTGTCAAATTACTAAAACTAAACCCAATATGTGGGATGTAACTTTAGTAACAATAGAAATAGAGTTAATTGAGATGTGAATACTGAAGACCATAATAGGAAAAAATTGACGTAAGTGCTAAATTATTAAATTACATATAAATAATAGTATATCGACACAAAACTGACGTAAGTGTTATCAAAATAACACAAAACGCATATTTTAGAGACAAAAAATGTAATTATCCCCATCAATTAGCGAGGCTCCTATCCTTCCATGCATCTTGGGACACAAATGAACTCTTGACATGTGTATTCTTGGGTTATGACTTATAGATAATTAGGATAACATTGTGCTATCATAGCTCTGTTCATTGGTTACATACTCGGTTTGTTATGTAAATGATTCAGCTGTACTGAAGTCTCATATTACCATTCTAAGGATTATGAATGAGGATGACATTATCCTTGAATGGATAAAATTACAAACAATTTAATTGAGTGAGTGGTGATGCCATGATAATCTAGGCATTTGATGCTTGATTATCTAATGGTTCAGCTGTACTGGAGTTTCATATTACCATTCTAAGTGAAATGATAGTATCTGACACTCTAGTTGCTTATGATAATGACATAATCCTTGAACTGATAAGATTACAAACAATGTAATGGTACCAGTGATGATGCCATGTTAATCTAGGCATTGGTGCTTGATTATCTAACGATTATTGTATATTATGACACCTTTTGTATCACCCTGAAAGTCTTACCTATTCAAATTGTAGGAACTTGAAAGATCTTTGCCTTGAAGGAACATTGGCACCTGAGCTGGGCAAGCTGACTTACATAAAATTGATGTAAGAAGATAACCCAACTCATGGACCCAAATATTTCATTATTCTTTTGTGATTATAAATTTCATGTTACTTCATTGTAGTACTTTACACAACAACTCTTTTAGGGGAAACTTTTCTGTGGAGATTGGAGAATTAAAGGAGCTGGAGGTGTTGGATTTAGGATACAACACCTTCAGTGGGACATTTCCATTTAATTTTGGCAATAACATGTCCTTGTCAATTCTGTGAGCCGATCAAGTTTTGAGATCTTACATTAACTATGCTTTCTAAACTCGTGTTAGCTCAATCTTCTGGATATCATCACAGTTTACTGGACAACAACTACTTCAACATATCTCCAGAACTTTATGAACTTCAGATGCTTTTTGAATTTCAAGTAGATGAGAATCAGCTCACTAGTGCTGCTTTAAAGGCTAGTTGCAACAGCAGATCTAGTTCTTGGTAAGTATGTCAAAATATGAAGCTCTTTATGTAGTTTAATAAATATTTTACCTTCCATGCCCCCAACTGCTGCTTGCAGGGTTGTTTTTCGTTTTATTTATTTTCTTGGAGCTACTAAAAGCATGAAGGGTAAATGATTATAGAATAGAATTTTAAGGTAGTTACCTAGTTATTCCTTTTGCATGCTAGATCATCCCTGTTGCATATATGTAAGCTGCATGGATGTGTGTCAAATGTGAAAATGTTTCTATTCTTCCATGTCTTCTGGAACAGAGAAAATAAATAATTTGTAGTCAATCTTTGTTCTGTTGATTTGGCAACCAGTACTCTACGTCTCATTTTCTGGTTTAGTTTATGTTTCATTCTGAATGCACCTTTAGCTAGAAAGCTGAGTTAATTATCTCAGTTTTGTCTTTTTATTTTTATTTTTTAATGTTCTTTTCTGATGCCCAGCAGTAAAAGAATCCGAGCTCTTGGGTTGGGGAATGCGACTGCAAATAGCTATGGGCATGGCATCTTGCCTTGAGCATATGCACCAGCTCAGCCCACCTATAGCCCACGGAAACTTTCAATCTTTTTCTATATATCTTACTGAAGACTACGCGGCCAAATTATCAAATTTTAGTTTCTGGAATGATTTAACAGCAACTAACATGGGTTCAGCTGCCACAGAGATTTTGGCGTGTTACAGATTACTTTTTTGACATGGTACAAATTACGTTTTGCCGTGGTACAAATTAGTTTTTGATATGGTACAGATTAACTTTTGGCATGATATTGTGAATATTAATTTTTTGTATACAGATTTTGCTTAATCCTTTGTTATGTATGGAATTACATTTTTGAGGTTGGATTATGCTTGGTTTGTATGGAATTTCTATTACATTTGGAATTTGATGTTAAATATGAATTTTTTGGATGGTTCAAAGTGAAATGTGTGCACATTGTGAAATGGTTGATAATATAGTCAACATATGGATTATTTTGTTTGTATACAGGATACAGGTTGCACTAATAATGGAATAAATATAGGTGGTGGAGAAGTTACTTTTTTAAAAAAAAAAAAAAATAGATTATAAAGTTTTTGGCGACTAAATATTTGGTAGCCAAAAATGCAACCAAAGGTTTTTGATGACTAATATTTAGTAGCAAAAAAAAAAAGACTTTTGGCAACCAAATAGTTAGTAGCTAGCTAAAACAAATATAGATGAGGAAAGAAACTATTACTGACTAAATATTTTAGTCACGAAAGAACATGGCATCTTTCGGCAACTAAAATTTTTGATTGCAAAGTACAATGAAATGAAAATATTTAGTCTTTTGGCAATTACAATGTTTAGTTATGAAAAATAACGGTGACTAAACTATTTGGTAGTCAATGGTGACAAAAAATGGCGACTAAAATATGTAGTCGCTAAATATGTATTATTATTAGCGACTAAAACATTTTAGAGACTAAATATTTTAGCCGCTGAAAGAAAACTTTATTTTAATTTGATTACTTTTGGCGACTAAATTTTTCGTCGCCAAAAAGTGGTCATTGGCAACTAACTTCGTTTTAGTAGCCGAAGATAAGATAATCAGCGACTAACGTAAATTTAGTCACCATTGACTATAACCGACAAGGCTTTGGCGACTAAGTGGGCAACGAAAAACTTTCGTCACCATTGACTTTCGGCGACTAAAAATTTGGTAGTTGAAAGTGTAATTTTCTGTAGTGAGCTATTGTTTTTTTGTAATAATTTTCACCGCAAAACTATTTTTTTTTTTTTGAACAAGCAAAAGAAACTTTATTGATAATAATCAAAAGATATAAATCAATAAAGGAGGGAGGGTGCAAAAAGTATCACAATTAGCTCTATACTCCGAACTAGCTAGGTTGGCATCATAGAGCTAGCAAAATCATCTGCCAGCACATGTCAAGGTTGGTGAGCAACCAACAAGACAACACATACATAACAAGAGTCAACACCCACAATTCACACCCAAAGAAATTCAATCTAGACAGCCACCCCCACAGAACTACTTAATCAGTGTATTAATCAACTTGGCTAGTTCAGTCCGCTATTTTTTTTTTTTTTTTTTGCGTGATAATTTAGTATCCGGCTCACTAGATTGACTAATTTGGAGGACTAATCACACCGTCTACTAATGTAGGGGATCAATCTCACCTTCAGTCTGCCCTTGTACACTTCTATTTAAAAGGTTAGAAGGTCAATCTTTATGTTAAATGTAAGGATTGAGAATTTATCTCTTATTATTTGGTATTTTTTGTATTGTTTAATTCTTCCTCATTATGAGACTTCTTCTTAGATTGATTGTTAGGCAAATTGTTTTTTCCCCATTATGGTGATCTTTGTTATGTTGGTTGGACTATGATTGTCGAATATAATTCTTTTCATATTGTAAATAATTTTTTATAATTGATACCCCCCAAAAAAATTTACCTAGTGTCTAGGAGAAATCTATGGTATGCTTCCCTAAAAGAGTGCACAACATACCATAAGAAAGTTATCATTTTTGTGGTAAAAATTATAAATGTTGTGTGTATTACGTTAATTTGTAATAAAAGTTATGAATGGAGAATTTATACTGTGAACTCCTAAAGTAAAAGTTACGAACTATTGTGGTTATATTATGAATGATGTAGTGAAAATATTACGAAACATTTATGGTGAGAAATGTTACGAATTATTTTGGTGAAAAAGTTATGACTTGTAGCATTTGATATGGAACGTTATAATTATATTACGTACATTGTGATATTTGGTAAAAGTGCAGATTGTAACTTCGCCTGAGTGTATTAGCAACACAATATTGTATACAAATGGTATAATTTTTTTGGGTAAATTGTAATCACCTCCCCTAAAATTTGGAGAAAATATAATTAACCTCATACTTTTGACATATTATTACATTGGTCTCCCATGAAGTTTTAATTCACATAATAATTAGATCTTTTTTCATCAGAAATTTGTTGTATCATCTCTAACTCAGATTCAAATCTTTCATCAAATTTAAATTTCATGAAAATTTGGTGAAAACGGTGTTCCAACCGTTTCACCAAATTGGTATTAAATGAAGGGAGCCCTATTTTTTTTTATCAAATCAAGAGAGCGTTTAACCTTTCATCAAATCTTGCAGGTGACCGTTGGTGGATGGACCGGATGGATGACTGGCTGGACAACCGGGTGGACGAGCAGATTGGAGAAAATTTGAAGAAAATTTACACTAAGCCGGTTGACCGCCCAGACATCCTCCCAGTTGTTTGATGAAGCTTTTAGTCCAAATCTTTATTCAAATTTGATGAAAAAAAGAGTAACTACTGGAGATGTTCTATTTTCAACTAAATTGTATATTATCTTTGTTTATTTAATATCTACCCATCATATGCATTAGTTTTAGTCGTTTTAACCATACTTAATGGGAGAGTAGTCTAATTATGTGAAAAAATGTAGAGCTAATTGTATTTTCCTCAAACTTCAGGAGCGGTGAGTGTAATTTATCTTAATTTTTTAAAAAAAAAACAAACTAACATATTGTAGACACTCCATTTTTGACCGCCCTTAAGACTTGGGCGCGACTGATGGTTTACTCGGTGATGAAAGGTGTGCAGGGCAAAGGTTCAGTTTCTTCGGCAAAGAGAGAGACAAATCTCAACTTCACACCCCATTTTGGACCAAAGCTATTTTGGATGGTTTTTAGACCTTAAAACCCTCTCTTTCAAAACATTTTTGAAATAAAGTTCCTACGATGTTCTGACGCTCGCATTTCGGTAAATGTTGCGTTTTTCGGTAAACCGAGCAAGGATAAAGTGGAGAATGAATGAAAGAGAGATGAAATCTTTGAAAAATCTTTCAAAACACTTTTTTTAGGGGTTTGAAGTTGAAGAAAAGAGGAAAGGAGAGGAGAAAGCTAGTTTGGGAGAAGTTTGGCATGAATCTGCGTAGAAGAGGGTCGAGCAGCCCTCGCTGAATCGGGCTTATTCATCGTCATACTTGGAGTTTAGCTATGAGGCCACCACCGTTGGAAAGCGTACTTCTGGGGCTTCATTTTGCACTCAAGAATCTCCTAAAGCCAAGTCCAGGTGGAGGAGATATGATTGGTTGAAGTTGGGCATCATCCCGGTTGGATCGAATCTGCGCGGCTTCACCAAAAAGGGCATAACTTTTTGCACAAGAGGAATTTTAATGCAAGGTTTGTGGCATTGGAAAGCTAACTTCCGGGGCTTCAATTTGGATACCCACCGACCATTTTTTGACCTTGGAATCACCTATCGGCAATCTATTTAGCCGACCGGAAATTTATTGTGCCGACCTGCCATTAATTTTGGCCGACGACCTCCTTTTCTGGCCGGTTTGACCTTTTTGCCCCTTCCAGGCATGGTGCATGCCAGCTGTGCCAGCTGGGACGCACATACCCTGCTCCCCCGTGCATATATGTGGCTATTTTGCACCTTTGACTCCTTTGAACCCCCTTTCCTTCTAGAAGCTTGAACCCTTTGGCCAAGCTTCTTGGGGAAGCTTGGCCAGCTGTATTAGCTTCTCCAAGAAGCCAAGAGCCCTTTGCACCCTTTGCCCCTTTTGATATGGCTTCTTGGAGAAGCTTAGCATCCTTTTTTTTGCCTATATAAGGGAGCCTCTCCTCTCCTTTGTTTGGTTCAGCAAAATCAGAGGAAAACCTGGTATATAAGATATATATATCATTCTCTCTCTATATCCCCATCTCTCTCTACATTTGGGTGGGTTAAAGGGTCCAAAAGGGCCTTGATCTTGGCCATTTTCACTACAACTCATAGCATACCACCTCCACCATCCATTCCAGTCCCTTGGAGGTCATTTGCAGAGGTTGAAGGCTAGCATTCTTGGTCCAAAAGCTGCTGGAGTCATTGGCTACAAGGGTGAGTACCATTTCCCCATTTTTTGAGCTTATTTTGTACCATTTCTTAGCCCTTCTTTCTTGTACATTTGAGCTCCGGCCATAACTGAAAGTAGTGTTTTTTTGAGCTCCATTTCGTGTTTCATGAAGGGCCTCTCACTGTTTGAGGCCCCCATTTTGCACTTGCTTCATTATCCCTCTTGTATGCCTATTTCTTGTGTAGCATTTTAGGCTTATGTGTAATCTGTTTTGAAGCATGTTGTAAACTATAAATAGGCTTATTTTGATCCCTTCTTCAACATTGTAGAAGGGCTCATCACTGTTTGAGTCCTCCATGTGCTACTTGCTTTGATATCCATATTTTAGCCCCATTTTTGCATGATTTATTAGCCTATTGAGCTTCTGTTTTTGGACCTTGGTCCGAACTGAAAATGGCCTTTTTTTGACCCCCTCTCCATGTTTTATTAAGGGTCTATTGCTGTTTGGAGTATCATTTGTATACTTTGTGTTGTAGCCTCTCTTTTAGGCCATATCTTGCATTGCATTTTGAGCATAGTTGTACACTGTTTTGGGCTCGGCCATCAACTGTAAAAAGTCATATTTTGGGCCCCTCTTCAACATTGTTGAAGGGCCCTTACCTGTTTGGGACCATCATGTATCAGTTTCTTCTTTATCTCCATTTTGGCCCTTATTTTGCATAGCATTTTGAGCATACTTGTATCTGTTTTTGGGGTTTGTCATAAACTGTAAAATATCATATTTTTGGCCCCTCTTCAATATTGTAGAAGTCCCCTTCTCTTTTTGGGGCCCGCATCTGTGAGTTGCTTCAATATCTTGCTTTCGGGGCCATTTTTGTATGCTATCTTAGCCCCATTTATGCTCACTGTTTGGCCTTACTTTAAACTGTAAACATGCTTTTTTTGGGGCTTCCTTGCTTCTGTCTTTACATTTCATGTTCAAATTATGCATGCATTGCATAGCTATAGGCCATCTCATGCGCCAAATTTCATGTTTCGGGACTCGTTCCATGCATCGGGTGCCATTTTGCCATGTTTCGGGGCTGTTTGCATCACTTTTTGCTACTGAAATTTGCATGCTAGTATGCCATATTCCATGCCTTGCCATGTCTTGTTAGAGTGGCATTTGGTGCCTTACGGTCGGTCCTCGGTTTGCGTGCACGCGTGCACGCATTTCGAGTATCTCATTTTCATCTAATGGCCACTGATTTTGGCATGCTTGCGAGCTATCCATGTTAGTTTAAGTCCATCATCGCATGTTGTCGCATGCCATGTTTGTTTACATGTTTAGGTTGCGTGCCTAGTGTACATTGCTCATTTGAATGTTCATGTTGCATACTTAGCCTCCATGCCTAGGTTGCATCTCATTGAGCATGCATCTCTTGCCTCTTGATCAATCATGATAGGGGTTGGGGCCTTTTGATGTGTTTTGTGCTTGCATTTCATTTGATATCGAAGTTGCACACTTGGCTTTCGGGTCATCATGCATTGAAATGCGCGATTGATGGCCCGAGGGTCGAGGGCCACACTCCCTTGAGTCCATTACATGATAGGGAGTGTGTCCGTGCATACATTTGCCTGAAAATTCCATGCCATACACTGCTTGCCCTCTGCTGTTGTCAATTGCAGGTTCTGCAGCAAGTTTTGGCCGGTCGACTAAATACAGTGCCGACCGGCCAGGAATTTGTAGCCGATAGATCAAAATGCAGCCGGTGATCATCCCCTTCGGCCGGTGGTGTTCCCCCTCAGCCAGTGGTGTCCCACAGAACTCAAAGAAGCAACCCTGAGACTTTGGCAATTTTCAGAGAAGCAAGGCAGTGAAAATAGAGGCAGCAATGTTATGGCAGTGAGTTTCCGGTCAAGATGGATCGAGCATGCATCATTCGCGTATTTCGAGGCGGGGCTGCGGCCCTTTCCCTTTTGCATTTAATTTGTTAATTAAATTAGAAGTTCTATAACAATTAGTTTAGTATTATTCTTTCGGACTGTATTATTCTTTCGGTCCCTCCGAGTGAGGGCAATTATGTAATAAGTGTGCGTGAGTGTGTGTATGTCTTCCAACCCCACGTCTTTCTTCCCTTTTATTTACTATCTTTCGATGGTTAGTTTAAGACATATTTAAATTAGCATACTTTATGTTATGCATGCGTGCATTCATACATTTGTCTTACATGCACCGGGCTCGGCGCATCATGCTAACTGCACAGTATTTCAATTCCAAGTTGAATACATGTTATTTGTAGCATCTCATATGCCATCTTAGATTAGCCGAGCCTATTCTAGTTGCATCTTGCCTGTGTTGCATTAGCCATCTTAACATGAACTAGGATCATGCATGTGATTACTAACTAGTTTCTATTTTGGCTTGGAGTACTAGGTAAGCTTTTATGCTTTAGCATACCGCATGCGTGTGAGTGTTGCTATGATTGCATGATTACCATGAGGCTAGCTGCTTATGTGATATAACTGCTTGAATGCCTGTGGATGGAGGTCGACTTGTTTAAATTGGGATAATGCATTAAAACTGTGAGTTTTAAGCCCACCAGATAGTGGCAAAACCATCTTTTCTAAAGCCCACTTAAGGGTGGCAAAATCTGCATTTTAGCCTACTTACGAGTAGCAAACCATTTTCAAAACAAACATAAAATGTTTTGTTCCAATTTGGGCGATTTGGTCTATACTTGTTTGCTGTGCGCATAACATAGTAATTCTAGGCAAATAACCGGAATAAGAACACATAACGTTTTCAAAAATGAATATCATGGTTAGTAGAGGCCGGTCTTCGGACCGGGCGAGAGGGGGTGCTCATAGCTGACCTTCCTCAATCATACCCAAGTTCCCGAGCCGAGGCAACTTTGGTGATGACGGACACGTGGCCTTTGGCACCGAGTCAGGGTTTCCTAAATTTCCCAAAATAAAATATTTAGGTGGCGACTCTGTATCTGGCAAAACAGTCCATGTTTGGCACTTCTTTCAAAAAATCTGTTTTCTCAAAATGATTTGCCAGATTTGGACTCTTTGGTTCAGATTTAGAACCGTGACAATTCGAGTCCGAACTGTAGTAAGCCCATATGAATAGAACGGGGGGAGTCATCCTCCCGGGGCGTTTGGGGACGTCTACACATATAGGCTCCATTTGATTAGAAATAAATAATTGATAAAAATTAAAATGGTAGAAAATGAAGTGAAAGAAAAGAAACAAAAAGGAGAAGCTAGTATGAATTTAATTAGGATAAAATTTTACAAGAAAATAGAAATTTTAATTATAAGTCACTGAAGGGGGCACAATTATTCAAGCCTATTTGTATGGAACCTCGTTGGATTGGACGAAGGTCCCCACTGGACTGGACGAAGGTTCCCACTGGATTGGACGAAGGTCCCTACTCTGTACTCAAGCCTATTTCTATGGAACCTCGTTGGACTGGACGAAGGTCCCTACTTCGTACTCAAGCCTATTTGTATGGAGCCTCGTTGGACTAGACGAAGGTCCCCACTCCGAAGTGGGCTCTCTCTCTCCACTCTATGATGGGCCGAGCTAAGGAATCAATCTTGGCCCACTCCCCACTCCGAAGAGGGGAAGACCATGGGCTTATCCCTAGCACCCCTTCTCACTCTGAAGAGGGTAAGTCCATAACTTGGGCTCCAAAGGTCCCACTCCACGACACATGAGTGCTAACAGATCAATCAATACCCTGTAAAGTAAAGGGCACGTGGTGCCCGCGAATGACGGATCTTGCTCCCCTTTATTAAGGGATGTGCTACCATCACGGCTGAGGACCAGGCGGAGAACGAGGGAGCTTGATGAATAAGTCATACGATCCTTATAAAAGATAACCTTACTCTCCTTGAAAGGGGCGATCTCTGAACTCTAGAAACACACTGGTCTTCTCTATCTTGTCTCTACCAAACTCCAGTACTGACTCGACCGTCGGAGGGGTTTCCGACCAACCCCCGGTCGGGCAGCTTAACTATTTGTTCCTTGTGTAGGCCTTCACTCATCGGTGCACCAGGGTTTGCCCACGAAGTTCCATCTTACTCTATTGCGGAAACTGGTCTGCACATTTGGCGCCGTTTGTGGGAATCGTTCTGTGATTGCTTTGTGACGAACTCCGACGATAGATATTGAAGGAACCTCGCAACCAGGGATTGGAGAGAAGACTCTAGGAACGGAGAGAACCAAAGACAAGGGTCTGGCCTTCCCTACCGGGAACGACAGCCTGATGGACCATGACAGTCCGACCCTCTATACGGCGGAGCGACGTTATGCCGCCGCCTATTAGTCATCTCAACGGTTATTTGTTGAGAAGGACCACCGTGATCGTGTCATCGACTCGATGAGTCTGGAGATTGAGGAGCTACGTGCTCAACTGAGGAAGCAGATGGTACCTCAAGGTGAGCCAAGGAAGTCCAGAGGGGGACCGTCGCAACAACGGCCGCCACCCCCACGACGTGAATGGTCTAACTATAGTCCTGCTCGTGGTGAGTGTAGCCAGCTAATTCCGGTACGCAGTGAGGGAGCCAGTAGTAGGACAGAGAATCCCTGAGAAGACTCTCGCAAGAGACAAAAGTCCATCAGTCATTATTCAAGAATCTCTCCTCCTCCGCGCCGTCGTGACGAGCGACCGCGTGACTTGAGGACATGGTTGAACGACAACCAAGGGGATGACCGACGATCGAACAAAGTAGCAGAACGGCGATTAGAAAGGGAAAAGAAGCATCTAGATCGGTCTATTCATCAAATAGAGCGTCGTACTCTGGACCAACTAGTCTCTTCCCCCATTTGCACTGAGATTGAAGCGGTGGAAGCTCCTCATAAGTACAGTCCACCGAAGTTCATCCTATATGATGGGAAGTCAGACCCCCTAACTCATATCAGCCATTACCGCCAAATGATGTCACTTTGGAATCAGAACGATGCGTTCACGTGCAAGGTTTTTGCCTCTAGCCTTGGTGAGCATGGCCTCCGGTGGTATGGCAAGCTTCCTCCTCAATCAATCTATGATTAGGCTCAGCTCTCCTAAGCCTTCGTTGCATGGTTTGTTTCTAATAGCCGAATCTCGAAGGGATTGGATACCTTGTTCAATACTTGAAAGGATAAAAATTAGTCTTTGCGTGAATACACTCCGCAATATTGGGAGGCATATGGCGATTTGGAAGAAGATGTTTGTAGTGAGCCGTTGACAGCTCTATACTTCAAACAAGGCCTCCCCTCTTCACATAAGCTCAGGCAGTTATTGACGAAACGACCCGCCTCTGACTTGAAAGAGCTGAGGGCTTGAACAAAGGAGCGAGCCTGTGTGGAAGATGACACAACCTCTATACAAGTTTCAGTTGCAGATGAGGAAGTTAAGGCCTCTTGGCAACATAGGGCCGAACAGTCTAGAAGGGAGGACCAAAGAAAGAGGTATGGCCAAAATAAGCAACCGACCATGCAAATCGAAGAAGAAAGGAGTAGATTCTGCCGAGCCATAACCACTGTGTTCGGAGCCGATCTACAGGCTCTTGGAAAAAATCAAGGGAGACCCTACTTCGTTTGGCCTCCTAAGATGATGGGGGACCCTGCTCGCCGCAACTAGGAGTGGCGGTGCACCTACCATTCTGAGAAAGGGCATAAGACGCAGAACTGCAGAGACCTTAAGAGGCATCTCGAAGACTTGGTCACTGTCGGCCACCTCCAGCAATGGATCGATGTGGAAAAGACAAGGGCAAAACAGGGACAACCCCTAACCCCTCTACCAGAGGACCAAGCCCCAAGGCTAGTGATAAACGTTATCCATGGGATGACCGACTCCCAAAGGAAGACTGCCCTTCGTGGTGAGATTCAGAGAGCCACGCACTTGCAACAAGTCATGTCAATAGGACCATTGCTCAAGAAGTCCAGAACGAAAGCAAAGCCCTCTCAATTCAACATTGTGTTCTCTGAGAAAGATCCAGAAGGGATCCAACATCCTCACACTGATGCCCTGATCGTCACCGTCGGTGTAGTGAACAAATTTGATGTGAAACGGGTCCTAATTGATCAAGGGAGCGCCGCTGACATTATGTATTATGACCTTTTTAAAAAGCTGGGTCTTGATGAGCAACACTTAATCCCTACAGTCTCCCCTTTGGTCGGCTTCAATGGACAGACAGAGTGGCCACTCGGCCGGATCACGTTGTCCGTCACAGTAAAGTCCAAAGTGGTCCCTGTTGACTTCTTGGTGATCAACATTTCATCTCCTTACAATGCAATACTCGGTCGACCTTGGATTCATACAATGGAGGCAGTGCCATCCACTTACCACCAGGTAGTCTGTTTCCCAACAAAGAATGGGGTGGAGGAGATCAAGGGTGACCAAGTAGCAACAAAGCACTACTTCATCGCCGCCATGAAGTCTAAACAAGCATACAAGGAAGTCCAGATGGTCAAACTGCCTGATCAGCCTGTACTGGAAGACGTTGGTAGAGTGCCAACAGAGAATATGGTAGAGGACCTCGAAACGATCTTGGTGGGCGGAGGAGATCCAGACAAGTTCTTTCTACTCGGCACTTCGCTTCTCGCCGGAGAGAAGGAGCAATTGCTAACTCTCCTCCGCAAGAATATAGAAGTATTTGCATAGTCTGCTTACGAGACTCCTGGGTTGGACCCAGCCTTTGCATGTTACCAACTCAATGTCCAACCAGCAGCTCGGCCCGTAGTCCAAAAGAGCAGACGATCATCCGCAGAACATATAGAAGCGGTCATCCAAGAGGTAAAAAAGCTTTTGGTGGCAGGGGTCATACGGGAGGTATAATATCCGAAATGGTTGTCTAACACCATCGTGGTGAAGAAAAAGAACGGGAAATGGAGGGTGTGCATCGACTTCACCAGCCTCAACAAAGCTTGTCCTAAGGATAGCTTTCCTCGCCCATGGATAGACCAACTGGTAGATGCAACTGCCGGATATGAATGGATGAGCTTCCTAGATGCCTACAATGGCTATCATCAAATCCCCCTGCTTGGCCCTGACCAGGAGAAGACAGCATTCATTAGCCCAAGGGGCACCTACTGTTACAAAGTGATGCCCTTCAGGCTGAAGAAAGCCGGTGCGACCTATCAACGGATGGTCACTAAAATGTTCAAGGACTAACTAGGCAAGACTATGGCGGCCTATATAAATGACATGGTGGTCAAAAGTAAATTGGCTGAACATCATCTGAGAGACTTGGAGGAAGTGTTCCAAATCCTGAAGACCCATAAACTTCGCTTGAACGCCTCGAAATGTGCATTCGGGGTCGGTTTAGGGAAGTTCTTGGGATATATGGTGACCATGCAAGGTATCGAAGTCAATCCCGACCAAATGAAAGCCCTCCAAGACATCGAGGCACCTACAAAGGCTAGGGAACTCCAAAAGCTCGCTGGTATGGCTACAGCATTGAATCGTTTCATTAGTCGGTTTTTCGATCGAATGAGACCCTTCTTCCAACTCCCAAGGAAGAAGGCTGACTTCGAATGGGGTGACTAGTGCTCCGAAGCACTCGCAGCGTTGAAAAAGTATCTTTCTTCCCTTCCTCTTTTGTCTACTCCAGTCCCCAACAAAGAGCTCTTTCTTTACTTGGCTCTCTTCGATCACGCTGTGAGTGCAGTCTTGATTATAGAGGAATGAAAAGAACAAAAGCCAGTATGCTACGTTAGCAAAACCCTCTTGGATGCCGAAACCAGATACCTACCTCTAGAGAAGCTGGCATACGCCGTACTGATAGCTTCTAGGAAGCTTGCTCACTACTTCCAAGGACACACTATCAATGTCCTCACAGAGTACCCTCTAAAGTCTGTGTTCAGCCGAGCTGATTTCTCGGGTTGGACAACGAAGTGGGCAGTAGAATTGGGGGAGTTTGACATTAAATTCCAGCCACGGATTGCTATCAAAGCTCAAGTGTTAGCAGACTTCGTAGCTGAGTTCACTCTAGGACCGACCGGCCCCTCTGAAGGGAGCTCGGCCTTAGCAACCGAAATCCGCAACACTTATCAAACCCTCACTGAGGCATGAAAACTTTTCATTGGAGACGTTTGGCAGCTGTTCGTTGATGGATCCTCCAACCAAAAGGGTTCTGGAGCGGGAATGGTCCTTATTTCACCAGAGGGGTTTATTTGGAAGCAAGCTGTCAGACTGGGATGGAAGGCTTCTAACAATAAAGCGGAGTACGAGGCTCTGCTAGCTGGTCTCCGCAGCGCTGAACACTTTAATGCAGAGGAGTTGCTCGTTTGTAGCAACTCCCAACTTGTGGTGAACCAATTGACAGGAGTATACGAAACTCGTGATGACCGGATGACATCCTATGCAGAACAAGCCAAGCACCTAATCCATAAATTTCAAGCTTTCAGGGTTGTGCAAATTGGCCGTGATGGAAATAGCCACGCCGATGCGTTAGCCTGTCTTGGCTCTTCGGTGGACTCCAGAAATGGTCTCAAGATATGGGTCGAATTTGTTCCTCAACCAACCATCGATCCACCCAGCTCGGTCCTTTGTACTGACCTTGGTTCGAGCTGGATGGACCCTCTCTTTCCCTTCTTAAAAAATGGTGCCCTTCCAGATGACAAGAAAGAAGCACATAAAACAAGGCACCGAGATTTTGGGTCTCACCTTCGGGCAAGCTCTACAAAAAGTCTTACCTCGGTCTGTATCTTCTTTGTGTTCACCCCAATCTTATGGAGAACTTTCTTTATGAAATCCACGAGGGGATCCGTGGCAGTCATACTGGAGGTCGGTCCTTAGGCACACCGAGCCCTCACTCATAGGTACTGGTGGCCGCATATGCAGAAAGATGCCCAACAGTATATCCAAAAATGCGACAAGTGCCAAAGGTTTGCCCTACTCATTCATCAACTAGCCAAGAACTTAACTCCCCTCACCAGTCCATGGCCATTTGCACAATGGGGTCTGGACATCATTGGACCTCTAGCAAGGGGTACTGCTAACAAAAGGTTCTTCGTTGCTGCCACTGACTATTTCACTAAGTGGGTGGAGATTGAAGCCTTAGCAAGCACAAAGGAAGCTGACATGAAAAGGTTCGTTTGGAGGAACGTCATTACTCGGTTCGATATCCCAAAGGCCCTACTATCTGACAACGGCACCCAGTTTGATGGGAAGGTTTTCAGGAAGTTCTGTTCTGACTTAAAAATTGAGTTCCGAAATTCTACTCCAGTCTACCCTCAAGGCAATGGTCAAGCTGAAGTGTCTAACAAGACGGTCATCAATGGGATGAGGAAGTGGCTGGAGAAGGCCAATGGCAAATGGGTGGAAGAACTGCCAAACGTTCTGTGGGCATACATAACAACACCATGGCGATCGACAAGGGAGACGCCTTATTCTCTCACTTATGAGATGGAGGCCATCATCCCCTTGGAGGTTGGGCTTCCCACTATTCGGTCTGAAATCTTTGAACCAGCAAACAATGATGAGGCTATCGTCCAAGCTCTTGACCTGACAGAGGAACGCAGAGAGGCTGCGCTCATTCGTCTGGCAGCAAACCAGCAACAACTTACTAGAAGCTTCAATAAAAATGTGCTAATTCGCCAATTTCTACCTGGAAATCTGGTGTTAACGAAAGTCATGGATCATAAGAAGGTCCCTGGTGAAGGGAAGCTCAGCCCTAATTGGGAAGGGCCTTACAAAGTTACCTATGCCTTAGGCAATAGAGCTTATTACCTGACTGACCTAGCAGGCAAGCCCATTCCTCGTCCTTGGAATGTTGCCAACTGAAAGAAATACTATCAGTGATGTAATGATCTAAACAGCTTTTGTGATCGCAATTCTCTCAGTATTATTGAAACCACCTTTTCCCTATGAATTGTGTTCTTCTTCATACGTGTCGTACATATTTTCGCTCGGCAATTGAGCAAGAGCGGGTTACAGGTCTTAACCTACGCCCTAGCTTGCAGACTCGGCCCTTCGGTTGGAGTAAGGCGCTAAGTGGTATAGCTTGGTGGAATTTATGCCAAGTATCATTACTTGAAAGCATGGTCCATGGTAACAACTCGCGCTCAACGAAGAGCTGAGTTAC
Organism: Camellia japonica; assembly: GCA_030407325.1. NCBI lineage: Eukaryota > Viridiplantae > Streptophyta > Magnoliopsida > Ericales > Theaceae > Camellia > Camellia japonica. Next base: position 16,119,098 of record JAPPVO010000029.1, read on the forward strand.
ACTCTACGATGAGTTAAGCTTAACCGAATCAAGTAAAAGCCGAGCAAGAAAATGCCTGGCCGAATCCAACTAGACATTTCTAAGGTACAAAGCCTGGTCTGCCCGATTAGACGCCCTATATAGTCTCAGAGCCTCTGCTCGGCTAGGGGCACAGAAAGTTCTTTCTTCAAATTTTTCTAAGGCACAATGCTTATTTTGCCCGATTAGACGGTCCGATCGGCCATGGAGCCTCTGCTTGGGCGGGGGGCATGGAAAATTCTTTCCTCAAATTTTTCTAAGGCATAAAGCCTAGTTTTACCAAACAAATAGCCTCCTTCCCTACGGCGCCTCTGCTCGGATTGGAGGCATCAAAAGTTCTTTTTTTTGATTTTTCTACGGCATGGAGCCTAGTCAGACCGAACAGGCGGCCTCCTTCTCTAGAGAGCCCCGGCTCGGCTGGCGGGGGCAAGCATAACACATGCAACATTCAAGACATTTCGTTTTCTTTTGTTCAAAGTGAGGGCCAAACAGTAAATAAATTAGGAATTGGTGGATTTTGGGACCCACCTAAAAACAAATAAATAAAAAAAATAAAAATAAAAAATAATAATAATAAAAAAATTTGCAAGGCAAATCAGTATCAGAAGGCAGGAGCACAACCAATGAATGGTGGCTAAGCTGTACAAAGGACCAAGGTTAAAAAAAAAAAAGAAAAAAAAGAAAAAGAAAAAAAAAGAGTCAAGAATCATGGGCCAGCAAGAATTCATGCAAATTATATGAACAAAGGCCGTGCAAGTGAAGCAATAAGAAGCTTGGTGGATTTTGGGGCCCACCTAGCTAGTTTATACAACTCCAAACATTTTTACAATTCCAAGTCAAAAGGTCACTGCTAGGACAACCAACATGCCTAATCAAAATCTGTGAGTGGGCTAAGATGACTATTTAAAATATATATATATATATATATATATAAATTTGAAGGCTGACGTAAAGTTTGAGCAAATTGGACTGAGATACAAATAATGGCTTCCACTCAATAATTTTTAGTGCAAGTCAGGGGGCAAATGAAGGGGGCACAATTATTCAAGCCTATCTGTATGGAACCTCGTTGGATTGGACAAATGTCTCCACTGGACTGGACGAAGGTTCCCACTGGACTGGACGAAGGTCCCTACTCCGTACTCAAGCCTATTTGTATGGAACCTCGTTGGACTGGACGAAGGTCCCTACTCCGTACTCAAGCTTATTTGTATGGAGCCTCGTTGGACTGGACGAAGGTCCTCACTCCGAAGTGGGCTCTCTCTCTCCACTCTATGATGGGCTGAGCTAAGGGATTAATCTTGGCCTACTCTCCACTCCGAAGAGGAAAAGACCATGGGCCTGGCCCTAGCACCCCTTCCAACTCTGAAGAGGGTAAGTTCATAACTTGCGCTCCAAGGGTCCCACTCCACGACACATGAGTGCTAACAGATCAACCAATACCCTGTAAAGTAAAGGGCACGTGGTGCCCGCGAATGACGGATCTTACTTCCCTCTATTAAGGGATGTGCTACCATCACGGCTGAGGACCAGGCGGAGAATGAGGGAGCTTGATGAATAAGTCATACGATCCTTATAAAAGGTAACCTTACTCTCTTTGAAAGGGGCGATCTCTGAACTCTAGAAACACACTGGATTCTCTATCTTGTCTCTACCAAACTCCGGAACTGACTACCGTCGAAGGGGTTTTCGACCAACCCCCGGTCGGCAGCCTAACTATTTGTTCCTTGTGCAGGCCTTCACTCATCGGTGCACCAGGGTTCGTCCACGAAGTTTCATCTTACTCTATTGCGAAAACTGGTCCGCACAATCACTAACAAATTTAAACTTTTTTGTGTTTATCTGTATTTTTGCAAGAAATTAGGAGCTTGCAGTGCTGTTCGCCACGAGTGTCTGATCATACAAAGGCAGTGTTGACACTGAAAAACTTTCAAAAGGGTGGAGATGGTGGCGGGCCATCTGAATGCGATAACAAGTACCATTTGGACGACACACTTAGGGATGTAAGAAAAATTGAAAAGACCGACCAAACCGATTGAACCAAACCAAACTAGTTATTTGGTCTGTTTTTAACAAGAATCGGTCTGTGCGGTTTTTAAATTTGATTTTTTTCGGTTTTGGTTGGTATCGGTTTAAGCACTTATGCACCGATCTAAACCGAAACTGACCGTTTCAACATATGTTATATTTATAATATATATATATAATCTAATAATATAATGATATTAATAAGTATAATAAACCTTAACTAATTAACCTTATCATGTTTATAACCAAAGTTTGTAGACTCTTATTATATTAATTTTAACTCTAACTCATTATTCTTGAAACCTTAGTATTTTTAAACTTTTTTTGTTTTTATTTTTGTTAATTTAGAAATTAAAATGTATTAAATGAATGGATTAGATATGTTTGAAATGGTAGACAAATAATTAATGTAATATGTTTATATAGATTAATGATTATATTTAAAAGTAACTCAAGTTTGAAAAATCCTAAATCGATTAAATCGCACCAAACTGAACCATTTCAATCGGTTCGGTTCGGTACGGTTTGATGGAAGAAGCGGTCTGTATCGGTGTTTAAAATAATAAAACCAACATTATCGGTTCGGTGTAATTTTTTACCTAAATACCGACTGTACCGAACCGATTACATTCCTAGACACACTAGTGGTGGCACGGTCAACTGGGTGGTTCAATAACAAAAAAAAAAATAGTACAAGTCCTAAATTTTCTACCAAACAAATGACTAAATATCTTATATGGGTATGGGTCTACAAAATTATGGATCCCACACCCATGTAGGACATTTGATTATTTATTTAATAAAAAATTTAGTATCTCTAACATTACTCATAACAAAAAGAGGTGCTTGAACAAAATTACCATTTTTGGTAATGGACGAAGTGTAAAGGCAAAGGTAATTGACGAGTGTGTGACTCCACTATGGGTGTTGATGCCACCCATGATCACCAGCCGCCATGTCCTCCCAATATTGTCGATGGCTCCAGTGCCGTGTGGAAGGCTTTGGGAGTTCCAAAACACCACTGGGGAAATTTGAATATATATTGGTCCGATGCTTGATTTCTACCCTATCAACGTTGACAAATAAAGAAAGGTGCTCTAATATCAACCAGAAAAAGAAATAAATCACTCTGCTTGGTTTTAGTTTATAAAATTTAATTTTCGGAAATTTTTATTTTTTTATGTTCTGTATTTTTTTGTTTTTATTAATTTTTTTTAATATTTGAAGCATTTTTTTTTATTTTTAGACATACCTAACATAAATACACTCAAAAAGTATAATATTTGTGATTTAAAAAAAAATCACTAAATACTAAAATATAAAAAAAAAATTCAGTACATTTTTCTTACTATTGTGTATTTATTAATTTTTTAAAATATTTTTTCACAAATATTTTATTATTTATATACATCTAAGTAAAGTGTTAAAAAAGTAAAAAATTATTTAAAATTTTAAAAATTCACTAAAAAAAATATTAAAAATAAAAATAAAAAAATAAAAAATTATTTCAAAAAACTACCAAACACACTGATAATAGTTGTTTTTCTATTTGCAAGAGATAAATGTTCACTTTTCTGGTTTCTAGGTCGAGCTTGTGCTTATGTTTTTTCTTTTTTTTTTTCTTTTTGCCAATAGCTTATGCTCATGTTATGTACTTTCCGTTCGTATGGGTTTCTTTGATGTCAAATCTCCACCCTTTGTGAAATATTTTGATGAGTGATCCTTTTATTAGTTTTGGAGGATATATTTTTAATTTTAGGATAAATTACACTGACACCTTTTGAGATTTAGATTTATTAAAGTTTTTCCCTTACTTTTTGAAAATTACATCTTCCCCTGAGGTTTAAGGTTTTATTACAGATTTCCCCTCAGCAATTTAATTTTTTTAAATACCAATTTTACCCTCATTGGATAAATTACATTGACACCCTCACATTTTAGAAATTACAATCCCCTCTAAGGTTTAAAGTAGCATTACCAATTGTCTCATCGGTTAGTATTAGTTGAAAAAAATTCATCGAAAAAAAATTAATTGAAAAAAATTTTGTTAGTAAAATTTTAAAATTTCTATTTAAAAACTAACGTAAGCTCATTTTTTGAATTTACGTTTTTTTTCTCAAATTTACAAACTGAGACAACCATTTATAAACCAAAAAAATTATAAAACAAGTTTTATGGCAGTTTTTAAAATTTTTGGAAATATAAATTGAAAATTGAAAACGAAATGGTTACCAAACAGACTTCAGATGATAAAAATGTCATCAAATTAACAAATAATTAAATAAGTTACCAACGTAAGAAATGACTTATCAAAAGATTCTTAGGCTATGTATGGTTCGATTCTTAGAAATTTTTTTGAAAAATTAAAAATTAATTTGGTTAAGAAATAAAAAATAAAAAATAATTATCATTTTTATATAATTTTTATCTTTCGAGTAGTTAAAAATTTTTTTAGAAAAATTAAAAGCCATACGTATGTATATAACCTGTCCAAAAGTTAAAATGATAATTATTTTTTTATTTCTTAACCAAATTAATTTTTAATTTTAAAAAAAAAATTCTAAAAATCAAACCATACATAGCCTAAGAATCTTTTGATAAGTCATTTCTTTCGTTGGTAACTTATTTAATTATTTGTTAATTTTATGACATTTTTACCATTTGAGGCCTATTTGGTAACCATTTCGTTTTCAGTTTTCAATTTATATTTATAAAAATTTTAAAAACTGTCATAAAAACTTGTTTGATAATTTTTTTGGTTTATAAATGATTGTCTCTGTTTGTAAATTTGAGAAAAAAAACGTAAATTCAAAAAATGAGTTTACGTTGGTTTTTAAACAAAAAATATAAAAATTTTACTAACAAAATTTTTTTTCAATTAATTTTTTTTCCAACTAATACTAACCGATGGGGCAATTGATAATGCTATTTTAAACCTTAGGGAGGGGATTGTAATTTCTAAAATATGAGGGGTGTCAATGTAATTTACCCAATGAGGGCAAAATTGGTATTTAAAAAAATTAAATTGCTGAGGGGGGAATTTGTAATGAAATTTTAAATCTCAAGAAGGGAGATGTAATTTCCAAAAGGTGAGGGAGGAGCTGTAATAATCATAAATCTCAGGAGGTGTCAGTGTAATTTACCCTTAATTTTATTTCTTAATTTATTTATCGACTTTTTTTTTCTTGTTGACTTCATTGACTATCTATTCAATTTTTTTCTTGTTGACTCCAAATTTTTTTCCCCATCTCTGTCAAGCCAACTCTTCCGCCAAATGCTGATCATTTATTTTCTGATCCTGTTCTTTATCGTAGTTTGGTTGGGGCTCTTCAGTACCTAACCATTACTCGCCCTGACATTTCCTTAGCAGTAAATCAATCTTGCCAACATATGCATTCACCCACAGTTGGTCATTTTGCTGCTGTGAAAAGGTTGCTTCGTTTTGTCAAAGGCACTCTCACTCATGGTTTGTCTTATTCCCCTAGTTCCTTTGATGTTCATGCATTATCTGATTCAAATTGGGCTGGAGATATCATTGACCATAAATCCACTTCAGGCTACTGCATTTTTCTGGGTAGTAATCTCGTCTCTTGGTCAGCTAAAAAGCAACCAACCGTCACTACAACAAAAAAGGTCTTTGGTGACGAAAAAACATGACGAAAAAAAATTTCGTCTCCAAATATACATGTTTTAGAGATAAAAGTACGATTTCGTCTCCAATTGTAGTATTTTTAGAGAGAAAAACCAAATTTCATCACCAAATGCTTAAAATCAATAAAACAATAGGAGACAAAAATTTTATTCGTTTCTATATTTTATTTTTCGTCACAAAAAAAATTTCCGCCCTTAGAAAATTGTGTAGAATATTTGGGCGCCATTTTAGAGACAAAAATTTTCGTCACCATTGTGCAAATTTTTCCGCGAGGAAATAATTTCGTCTCGTATATTTTTATTATGCAAAACAACTTCGTTTCGTGCTATAATTGAGAAACACTCTTTGTTTGCCCAAATTAGTCCCTATTTTGCAAAGCCCTCTTTGGGTTAGACATGAATACCTGTTTAAATGGATTTTTCTACCACCATTGCCACCACTCCAACACAACCACCATCTCTGTCGCCATGGATCCATTACCACCGTCGCTACTACTGCCACCACTCCACCACCACCTCTCTTCCACTTCTTTGTCGCCATTACTTCACTACTGTTGTCACTCTACCACTACTATCACTAGCACCACTACATATCTTCCACCACCGCCATCACCATTGTACCACTGCCACCACTAACTCTCTTCCACCACCACTCCTACCGCCGCCACTTTACCACCACCACCATCACCTTTATACCACCATCGCTACTACTTCACCACCACCATTACCACTATTGCCACTACTTCACCACTGTTGCCCCTACCACTGCATCACCACCACCACCACCACCACCACCACCATCACCATCACCTCTCTACTACCTCCACTACCACCACCATCACTACCACTGCCACACCACTATCATTACCATCGCTGTCGCTACCATTTTTCTTCCATCACCACTGCTTTACTTTACTACTACCGTTGCCGTTACTCCACTTCCACCGCCGCCGCTCCACTACTAACACTACTAGCACTCCACCTCAACCGAAACCATTTAAATCCCTTTATTAAATAGACGAGTTTGAATCGATTTCGTTTGGTTTCAATTTCGAAAACTAATTTTCAAGTTTCAATCTTTATTTTTTTTAATTTTTAGTAAACTTTTTAAATATTTTAATCAATTTTTTAATTGATTAAAATATTGAAAAATCTCACTAAAAAAAATATATATTAATTAATACTCAAAAAACAATTTTCAAAAAGTAAAATAAATTTTTAATACAAAACTTATTTTAACTCGTTCAAATTGCACCCATTTGCCATGTCTGATGAAAAAAAAAAAAAAAAAAACTAACAAATTATTCCCAAAATTCCCGCAAAAATTTGCCCCCCGCCCTTTTCTTTTCCTTCTCTTGCTCGCAATCGCTCATCTGTCTCTCAGTCGTGCTCGACGGCGTAGGGCAAGGGAGGCGGCGGCGTGCAGCGGCGTCCAGCAGCGGCAGCATCTCTCTCTCTCAGCAGCGTCTCTCTTTCTCTCTCACAATCTACATCCGACTATGGACTGATCTCCTCTGTTCTCTATTCACCTCGCCTCCTAGCGATCAATATTTCTCTCTGCTCTCATCCCTATTGCGTCTCTCTCGTGTGAGCCAAGTCGAGGAGGAGATGGACCCTCGATCGACTGAGAATGTGTAGAGTGGTCCTGCCGAGGGTTGGTGTAGTCTATTCGAGAGTGATGCCAGAGGAAAATTGATGGCTGGAGGAACATCGAGGGCTACACCAACCACAACCACCACCACCACCACCACCACCATTACATGATGGTAAGCCCTCTTCCACTCTCTCTCTCTCTCTCTCTCTCTCTCTCTCTATCTATATATATATATATATCCTCAGTTTCTTGGTCACTCTCTTTCTCATCTCCCTCCCTCTTTTTCTCTCTATGTTGGAAGTTTTAACTTCATGTATTAGAATGTGAAGGTGTTGATTATTGCCAGAGTTTGAATTTTATTTTGTGCCCATCAGTACACTTACATGTGGATGTAAAAAATAAAAAATTCAAACAGAGCAATCAAATTTAAGGAAGATCAGATTTTCTGGAGGAATAGAGAACTCTTCTAGGACATAATTTAGCTCTACCCCAAGATTGGGTTTATGTAACCTCCTCCATCAAATTGAATTTTGATCTCATCTCGGATCTTCGCCTTGTATGACATTTGTTTAGTGGGTTTGCTGCTGCTTTGTTCTTTGGATTTGTTTTCTTTTCTGTTTGCTCTGTATACATGATGTATATATAATATATATGTACAAGGTTAATTACATTTGTAATATCTAAATATGAGATTTGTGTATTTTGATCCCCTATGTTTAAACTGTGTCAATTTAGTCCTGAATACATAAAAAGAGTTTCAATTTGGTCTATATGTGTAATTTAGATATTAAAATGAGACAGATCACATACTTTGCTGTCAAAGCCCTAGGTCAGATCTCCCTCTTTGTATTTCTTAAAATCTAGAGATGATGATACCAGATTTGAGTGCCCCAATTAAAAAAAAAATTCATATATATATATATATATATTCCTACATATACCATAAGGTGTATGTGTGCTTGCGATGAATTTCTATATGATCTGCTTCTTCAATCTTTATGTCTCGTTTTACTTATCTACATATTGTGATCTGCTCATCATTTTTCTTTCAATCACTTTAGTTGTTTTTAATTGCTATCTAGTTGATATCCCTCATCACGAACCCTCATCAGTATGATTCTATTTGTATGTTTATGTATAATTGTTTCAACTATGTGAAAAATGTGTACAATAGTATATGTGTGTGTGTGTTGAGGAATGGTGCTGTAAAGCTTTATGTATATCAAAACTTGGTTGGTTCCACAAGATATAAATCCAAATTTGTAGACCAAAACTTACTGCACCATTCCTCTATAGAGCTTTACATATATACATAAATATATTTACACACAAATGTACGCACCTTAGTTCCACAATGATTTCAAGTTTGTATTGAATTATACAGCCCACTTGAGTTAGTGGGTTCAGCTAAATTTCTCTGGACTTCGAAAAAAAGTTTTAAAATATATGAGATTTTGCTATGCTAAATAGGTGTTGGGCAAATGTGAACGCTATTATGGAACTTTATGGTAATAGGAAGAGATCAGATGTAGATTGTGTATGACTATTATTGCTGCTAACCAACTCTAAGCCTGGGTTTGTACTATTTTTTTTTTTTTTTTGAGTGGAGAGAATAAGAGATTTGTTTAATAATACTAAAGTTGGGAAAAGAGGTCTATTATTATAATCTGAATATAGCCTTTTTGAGTTTTAATTTGCTTTTATGAACAGTTCTGATAAAGAGGAGCCTGATGCTGAAACAGTTACATCCATGTTGGGTTTCCAAAGTTATTGGGATGCCACTTATGTAGATGAATTGGCGAATTTTCGTGAGAATGGCCATGCTGGTGAAGTTTGGTAAGTTTTTCTCTGACTATTGTCACTTCTCTTTGATCTTCTTCTTTAGGGATTGTAAGTGGTACTTTACTGTCTTTACACAATTATTAAGGTCATTGTCTTGTACCCGGCGGAAAAGGAGTATCCTTGGTAGTTGCTATTAACCATATATTCCCACATTAGAATTCTTTTTCGTCTTTTTGGTTTGTTTTTGTTTGAGAGAGGAAGTTCAACTCAGTTGTCACTATAATGTAGTAATAAATTATTTGAGGATGGTATCAATTTGTAAGTATGAGAATAAGGTTCTTGTTGTTATTGGCTTGGAGCTAAAGGGTAATCATAGGGCTCTCACTGAATACTAACAGCATGATTGCTGTTCTGAGCTTTTGTCATCTCTGATCTGGACTCATAAACAACATGGAAGTTATTGGTTTTAGAATTCCTAAAATAAAAAATTCTAAAGTAGAGAGATTAATAGGTATAAATTATAGTAATTTCTTTTCAAAAAATTATCATTACATCCCAAATTATATTCTTCAAACTTTCAATGTGTTTAAGTGATAACCATGTGTCCCCCAATTGTTGGAAGCGTGTTTGACACAAACGTGACACCTTAGAATTGTCTTGTGTGTTCGCTTTGTTGAACATTATTTGTTCCTATATATAATGGGGAATGTTGGATTTAATTTTTCTGGCAGCCCAATACTTGTACAAAATACCCTAAATACGGAAAATAATTTCAGTACTTTCATGTGAAATGATTTGAGCAGGCTTTTGGACAGCAACCAACTCAGTGGCAACATCCCTTTAACGCTAGGATCAGTACAGAATTTGGAGGCGCTGTGAGTATCTCCATCTCAGACCCAATTAAAATCATAAAGCTGTGAATTTCCATGAAAGTTTTGAATTGAGTATATCTTGTGTTGCTACAAACGTCTTGATAGGAACTTATTAAGTGGGTCTGTACCACCGAACCTCAACAACCTTGTAAATGTCTGAGAGTTGTAAGCAGAGAAAACAAATATTTTTTCTGATTTAAGCATCTATACTTGTTTTCAGGTAGTCAACTTAATTTGCATTTGATTTTCAGCTAAGTATTACAGACTTTTGATTTTCTACTTTCAGGTTCTTGTCAAACAATCAACCGTCTGGCTCCTTGCCCAATCTTACGGGCATGGCCACTCTCAACTACATGTAAGTAGTTACCGTGTTGTTTACTTAGGAAAAAACATCATGATTCTCGAGCACTTTTGTAATGGATATCTTATTAATTCCTTGTTTTTTCCTTCCTAAGAAAATTTACTTTTCTTGCCATCACCTTGTTTTTGTTGTTATATTCCATACATGATACATACCAATTTATTTATTGACTAAAATGTGACTTGCAGGTCTATTAGCAATAATTCTTTTAACAAGTCAGATGTTACCGCATGGTTTTCAACCTTACAATCTTTGACAACATTGTACGTCTCTCTCTCTCTCAACAAACATGCATGCATGCTGTCACGTACAAACAAACAACTTAACAAGATTTCTTTGAACTATTTAAGGTATGCTACGAGGGTTCTTTTCCACGATTTAGCTTTATCTAGGGCCTTATGTTTTGTTGCATCATAGTGATCACGCCTCTTCGCACAATCGTAATCATCTGTTTTTGCCTTTTTTTTTGTCTTTGGAATATTTTCAACTTAAAATATTTCACTCCTTGCTAGTGTACTCTTGGGATTTGCTACAGATAATTGAACAATTGCAGCCAATTTTCTTATGTTTTTCTCAGTTTTGGATGATGCAGCGTAGGAATTTGATTTTTGGACCAATTATTGATTGCTAATGGACATGGTTGTAGGGCCTCTGGTAGAGTTTTAAAAGTACTAACAACGGCTTGAAGTTTAAAATCCTGATACATAGCATCCGATATTTAAAACCTTTCTTTTGCATGGGAGCATCACAAAATAAATGTTGTATTGTTGAACAGTATAATCCCTTATATCCAACACATACAAATAATTGTATGTCTACTACCTGCAGTTCAAATAAAATTGGCAGTCCCAAGTGTGTATGTGAATATTCGTACACGGGTACCATAGTCTTCAGAGCTCTTTCCTTAGTCAAAAAATGCACTTTTTCACATTTAAGCTTAAAAATAGGCCATCGGAGGCCAAAATCGTGCAACAGCCACGAGATGGCCCGGGGAACACCTCAAACACCTCGGGAGGGACTAATGTGAGTTGTGGAAACTTACGGAACTAGCACGGGACTCCCGGTTTGAAAACTAAGTCCAAAATTACACTTTTTCACATTTAAGCTTGAAAATAGGCCACCGGAGACCAAAATCATGCAACAGCCACGAACGGCCTGGGGAACACCTCAAACACGTCGGGAGGGACCAATGTAAGTTGTGAAAACTTACGGAACTAGCACGGGACTCCTGGTTTGAAAACTAAGTCCAAAAAGGCATTTTTTCACACTTAAGCTTGAAAATAGACCTTCGGGGGCCTAAATCGTGCAACAGCCATGGGACGGCTCGGGGAACACCTCAAACACGTCGGGAGGGACCAATGTAAGTTGTGGAAACTTACGGAACTAGTACGGGATTCTCGGTTTGAAAACTAAGTCTAAAAAGGCACTTTTTTACACTTAAGCTTAAAAATAGACCATCGGGGCCCTAAATCGTGCAACAGCCACGGGACGGCCCGGGGAACACCTCAAACACGTCGGGAGGGAACAATGTAAGTTGTGGAAACTAACGGAACTAGCACGGGACTCCCGGTTTGAAAACTAAGTCCAAAAAGACACTTTTTCACACTTAAGCTTGAAAATAGGCCACCGGAGGTCACAATCATGCAACAGCCACGGGACGGCCCGGTGTAGACACCCAATTTTGACCGACCCTAAGACTTGGGCATTTTAGTTTAACCACCCTCACCAGAAAACTCAAATTGAAATTTCAAATTCCAAACCTCACCCATTTTGGCCATCACTAATATTTTGGTAATTTGTAGTGTTTTATAATTTTATATGTGTGTATTAAATTAGGTGTGTGCATATCTTTAGTGTGTTTTATAAATGATAACTATTTTTAAAACAAAAGAAAAGAAAAAATATATATATATAAATAAAAGAAAATTGAAAACAAAAAATATATATATATATAAATAATAAAACAAAAAATAAAAAAATAGAAAATAAAAAAATAAAAACAAAATGGGCGGTGGCTTTTATGAAGTGGGTTTAGATGGTGGAGGCACTATGTTTTAAAAACAAAAAGGGGCGTGGGTTGATTTCAAAGATAGGGGTTTGGTGGGTGGTCTTACAGCAAAGAAAAAAAAAGGAAAGAGTGATTGGTGTGCATAATGATAAAAAGAGGGGAGCAAGTTAGTGGCCAGCCAAAAGAAATTGAAAAAAAGAAGAGGCCTGTTCAATCAGTGAATTTGAGTGGGGTTGTTGAGAGAAATAAAATACAAGAAAGGAGGTTTTAGTGAAGGAGGTGGAAAGGAGAAGATCCACTCAATCTCTCTCTCTCTCATAGAACTTAAGAGACCTATTTCTAAAGACAATGGGGGCAGGAGGAACACACGGAGGAGGGGGGGATGGACACCCACATGCACAGATAATTCACTCTCTCTCTCTCTAGAGAGGAGACCCATTTTTCAGCCACGGCTTGGAAAGGAAGAGAGAGCACCAACCCATATTGACACTCAACACACATGGAGGGAAGTTGAGGAGGACAATACACATTGACACTGCCACACCCTCACGGCATGCACCTCCACACATGAACACAGCAGCTGGGGGGAGAGATACACACGGTGGGGGGAGAGATACACACGGGTTGACAGAGGATACACGGTTGAGAGAGGGGAGAGAGACATTCACACACTACACTCCCTCTCTTCTCCTTCACGGCACTCACCGGATCACCTACACAGCACCACACCACCGGAACTTCACCATGCATACCATTGCAGCATCACCATCTTCACCAACTTCACCCATCTTCACCGGCCACACACCATCACAGCCATCACACACACAACTCATACACCCATGCACTGATGCACACATTAGACTAACATCCGGCAGCACACCTAGCTCTCTCTCCTCTCCCTTAGCCATACGCGATCATCAACCCACCTAGCTCTCTCTCCTCTCCCTTGGCCATACACGATCAGTAACCCACCATCACTCCCTCTCCTCTCTCTAAACCCACACAACACATGCATATACATGGACCTTTCTCTCTACCGTGGCCATCCCAAGCACCACCCCACACCACCATCATCCCTCTCTCTCTACCGAGCCACCCTCCTCACACAGCACACCACAACTAACAGACCCAGCCACCATGATCACCCACGCACCCACCTCTCACCTATTGGCACCTACTCTGTCTCTAAGATTTTTTATTTTGGGGTCACATAGGATTTTTAGAAATATTTATGTTGGTTTCACATGGTCATGGAAGCCGGCATGCCTTGCCTGCCAAAGCTGGGCTGCAGAGATGTGGGGAGAGTTGTAGACTGAGGAAATTTGCACATCATCCAATAGTGATTTCCCTATAAGTCATGCGAGTCAAATTTCAAATCCGTTCCATGGTCTGCCGCTTGAATCTGGAAAATGTGAATCATGTGGTGTCGTGGAGCCCGGGACATGCGAAAAAGAGTGGAAGGCGCCAGTGATGCAGTTCTTTATTTTATTTTTATTTTGAGTGTTGTGAGGTTTTATTTTATTTTGTTATTTCTCCCTTCTCCTTTATTCGGATCTGTAATAATTCAAGTATTGTAATAATTCCCCCACCCCGCTTCTTTCTATCCCATTCTTTTTTCGCTTTCCCTAACTGTGTGTATGTATATATCTGACATGCCATGCATATCCCTGCTTTACATCCATGATCCATGCATAAGATTTGGCTAAATTTGCATCTTTATGCTTCAATTGATTATCCCATGATTCTGTGTTTTGAGATGATTCATATGCCATATTCTAGAAGCTAAATCTTTAGTGCATCTCATGAGTGAATTGCATTAGGATTCTGTATATAAGATCATGCATATTTTACTAACTTTTGTTTTGTAGTTGTTCGAGGGACGTCAGTCAACCTGTGAGTTTTTATGCTTTAGCATCCCATTTGTGTGTAATTTTCTTATTATGTTTAGCATCCTACCATGAGGCTAATTGATTAAATGATAAATTGTTTGAATGCCTGTGGATGAAGGCTTGTTGCCTGAATTGGAATGATTCAACGACTGTACGTTTTAAGCCCACTTTGTAGTGGCAAATTCACAAACTCTAAACCCACTTTGTCAAGTGGCAAATTCAAACACTTTTCGAAAAACAAACATGAAGTTGAATTGTTCCAATTTGAGCAAACTAGTCTATACTTGTATGCTTCACATAGTAAATTTTAGGATTTACTAAAATAATCAGAACATGAACATATAAAGAAAATAAAAGTCATATCATGGTTTAGTAGAGGCCGATCTTTTGATCGGGTGAGCGGGGGTGCTCATTATTGACCTTCCCCTCTCATACCTAAGGTTCCGAGCCAAGCATCCTTGGTTACGACGAACAGTGGCCTTTGGCACCGAGTCATGGGTTTCCTAATTTCCCAAAATATTAGGTGGCGACTCTGAGATCTGATGACGCAGTCCATTTTTGACAAAATTGCAATAAAATGGATTTTCAATAAAAGTTGCCAAATCTGGACTCTCATCTACGTTTCACATTGCACTCGTGAAACCTGAGATCAAAGAGATCTCGGGAGTCCGAACTGTTTAACGCGCGCGGGTACCCCCCGGGCATGTTACACCCGGGAACACCTCAAACACCTCGGGAGGAACCAATGTGAGTTGTGGAAACTTACGGAACTAGCACGGGACTCGCGGTTTGAAAACTAAGTCCAAAATTGCACTTTTTCACACTTGAAAATGGGCCACCGGAGGCCAAAATCGTGCAACAACCACGAGACGGCCCGGGAAACACCTCAAACACCTCGGGAGGGACCAATGTGAGTTGTGGAAACTTATGGAACTAGCACGGGACTCTCGGTTTAAAAACTAAGTCCAAAAAGGTACTTTTTCACTATGAAGCACGGACACGGACACGGATACGGACACGGGACACGGCAATTTCCAAAAAAGGGGGACACGGACACGGCAGGGGACACGGCAAAATTTTTTTTTTTTTTAATATATATATTTGTATGTGTTATGTAAATTAACAAACACTAACATAGTAACCATTAATTCAATAAAGATAAGAGAGGCAAAAGATTCAACATCCAACATCCAACATCTTGAAATAAATATAAAGGGAAAACATCCAACATCCAACAATATTTGTCACAAAAGCACTAAATAAGAGGCAAAGAAGAAGGAAAAAGAAAAGAAAAGAAGTAGGCCTTTCAAAACTTCAAGTAGATCCAATTTCTTGCACGTCTTCATCATCATTAGCATCACCACCTTTTTCTTCGTTTGCACCTCCATCATCGGTAAACAACACAACCTCCATCTCAAGTTCATCAAGTGATAGATTTGCAACCTCAAGCATCCCAACATCATCAAATGAATCAAATGTGTCGCCCGCAATATCCCATAACTTGGTCTCTCCTTCAAGGTATTGTGGGGTTCTCCTTGATAAAAGACGGAGGTTGCTATGAACAAAAACCAAGTCCTCTGCACGTTGGGGTGTCATCTTGTTTCTTCTCATTGAATGGATAAAAGAGTATATACTCCAATTCCTCTCAGCACATGATGAAGAAGAAGGTTGCACAAGTAGCCTTAAAGCCAAAGATTGAAGAGTGGGTGCAGATGCACCATGAACAACCCACCAACTATGAGGATCCATATCACATCTATCTCCAATGGAATCAATGTCAGCAAATGGCCCCTCTTTTGTTGAGAACTTAGCATACTCCAAATTTGCTTTAGTGCGCTCCATTGGATCATCAAAGAACCTTTTCAAGCACTTTTTTCTCTCAAGACAAACCTCCTCATCCCTATGTGGGGGAATTCGGCTTGGATCCTCATGAAGCCACACATCACTATAATACCTAAAATGAAAAAAAAAAAAAAAATACTAATTATAAATGTGAAAGAATAATATTAAACTTAAATTAATAAAAATAGTAAATTGTGTTGTAATCACCTTGGATTCAATGAGTGTGCCAAGCAATGAAGTGGTGTGTTGTTTTTGTTCCACCGGTCTACAAGAATCTGATGTACTACATTATAGAATGTAGACTCGTCTTCTAGTCGCTTTCCTTCATGCTTATATATCACCATCTTCACTTTTTTTTATCATTGTATCCCACATGTCATATACTAAGTGAAGAGAAGGTCTATCGGTGTCACAAACTCTAATCATGTCATAAATAGGAGCAGTAAAGGAAAGTATGTAGTTGACTTGATCCCACCAAAAGTCATCCAACAACTTATCCTTCACAAACTTGGCCTTACCAATATCATCATCCCTATAACAACCCCATTTGTCACTGATTACCATTGTTTGGAGACCTTGCTTTATCAATTTGACCCTCTTAAGCATGACAATGGAAGAAGCAAAGCGTGTCTCGGCAACTGAAAGAAGCTTCAAACTCACAAACTCATTATACATTGCCAACCTCATGGAATGATTACAAATAAAATTCTTGATCATCATCACATCACCCATAATCTCACTAATCTGATTACACTCTTCAAATGCAACTGAATTATTTTCCACATTCTTGGCAGCACAAATATTCTTCAAGGCAAGATTGAGGGTATGCACAACACAAGGAGTCCAAAAGATGTGAGGAAATTGTGCTTCAATTAGGTGCCCCGCCGCCTTGCAATTTGCGGCATTATCTGTAATGACTTGAACCACATTTTTAGGCCCAACCTCCATAATTACTTCCTTCATCAAGTTTGAAATAAAATACTTGTCTTTTGTTTCCCCTGAACAATCAATTGCTTTAAGAAACATAGGCCCACCTCCGGTAACAACCATAAAATTTATTAATGGTCTTTGTTGGGAATCACTCCATCCATCACTGACTATACTCACACCCTTCTCTTTCCATGTGCCTCGAATAGGGTCTAACAACCTATCAATGTTTGTCCTTTCTTTTTGAAGCAATGTAGTTCTCAACATATTATACCCAGGTGGTACATATCCTTGTATGTTGTTATTTGCAGCAAAAGTAAATGCACTAACATAGTAAGGATTTCTTGCCAAATGAAATGGCAAGCCTGCTGAATAAAACATTCTAGCTATCTCACTATTTAGTTGTTCTCGAGCCCCAATGTTAAATGCTTTCAAAATAGGGTTACCACTACTTCCACTCCCTATGGCAGTTGGCCTCTTCCTTTTTGATCCATACATCTCCTCTGGTTCATTAAAACATAAACCTAATGATGCACTTGAACTAGGAGGAGGCAATGGGACTTTCTTCGACCTAGAGTTTTTCAATTTCAACTCTGCTTCTGCAATTACTCTCTCAAAATCAGCTTTATCCTTACTTGTTACTTTTGGACACACTTCAATCCCCTGATTTTTAATTTGCATCAAATGGGCTTTTACCCTAGTGTATGAACCTTTACGTGTAACCCGACAAAAGTTACATTGAAAAGTATAATTTCCCCCTCTTGCACCAGATTTTTCTAATCTAGTCACATATTTCCACAGTGGCTTATCATCTTCAGCATGAAAGGCAGATTGTGTGTTATTGGCATAATTTGAACTAGACATTTTTCCTATAAATTAACATTAACATTAGAAGGATAAAAAATAAAAAATTAAAAATTAAAAAAAGAGTTTACATACTGTATATATGTATATATATAAACCTATAATTTTTTTTTTAAAAATACAGTTTTATATATATACACATAAAAGTCTTACAAAAAAAAAAAGTTTTTTTTACAGTTTTTAATATATACACATAAAAGTCTTACAGTTTTAAATATAGTTTTTTTTACATATAATTAAAAAAAAAAGAGTCTTATATATGTAAACGTATAAACAAATAAAAATAAAAACAAAAATAAAAATAAAAAAGTCTGGATCGAACGTATAAAAAAAATAAAAAAAAAATAAAAAAATAAAAATAAAGACAGTTCAGTCGAACCGAAAGTAGAGCAGAGCAGAGAGAGAGAGAGAGAGAGAGAGAGAGAGAGAGCGAAAGAGAAAGAGACAGGCGAAAGAGGGGCTTACCTTCGAAGATGACTAGATCGAAGGTCGAAGATGTTGGATCGACTGAAACAGAGACACAGACGACTGGATCGAAGGTCCACGATCGACTTCGGAGGGCTGCGACTGAGAGAGAGAGCTTCGATCGACTTCAGAGGGCTTCGACTGAGAGAGAGGAGGGCTTCGACTTCGACTGAAAGAGAGGAGGGCTTAGCAGGTTTGATTTTACTCTTTTACCTCCTCAGTTGTTCGATTAGGGCTTTGCCAGTTTGTTTGTTTGTTTGTTTGTTTGTTTGTTTTTTTTTTTTTTTTGACTTTTTAAATATTATACTTTGACCCCAAATAAATATAGAAAATTAAAAAAAGAGCCCCGTCGTGTCCCTTGGCGTGTCCAGATATGGACACCCGTGTCCCCGCCGTGTCCCTGCCGTGTCCCCTTCCAAAAAAATGATTAAATTAAAGGGACACGCCAGATGGCGTGTCCCGTACGTGTCCCCGTGTCCCCGGCGTGTCCCTGCCGTGTCCCCTTCCAAAAAAATGATTAAATTAAAAGGACACGCCAGATGGCGTGTCCCGTACGTGTCTCCGGCGTGTCCCCGTGTCCCCGGCGTGTCCGCGTGTCGGACACTGCCACGGCACCATTTTTGGAGTGTCCATGCTTCATAGCTTTTTTACACTTACGTTTGAAAATAGGCCACTGGATGCCAAAATCGTGCAACAACCACGGGACGGCCCGGGAACACCTCAAACACCTCGGGAGGGACCAATGTGAGTTGTGGAAACTTACGGAACTAGTACGGGACTCCCGGTTTGAAAACTAAGTCCAAAAAGGCACTTTTTCACACTTCAGCTTGAAAATAGGCCACCGAAGGCCACAATCGTGCAACAGCCATGAGACGGCCCGGGGAACACCTCAAACACCTCGGGAGGGACCAATGTGAGTTGTGAAAATTTACGGAACTAGCACGGGACTCCCGGTTTGAAAACTAAGTCCAAAATTGCACTTTTTCACACATAAACTTAAAAATAGAACTTCGGAGGCCAAAATCGTGCAACAGCCACGGGACGGCCTGGGGAACACCTCAAACACCTCGGGAGGGACCAATGTGAGTTGTGGAAGCTTACGGAACTGGCATGGGACTCTCGGTTTGAAAACTAAGTCCAAAATTGTACTTTTTTACACCTAAGTTTGAAAATAGGCCACCAGATGCCAAAATCATGCAACAGCCACGAGACGGCCCGGGGAACACCTCAAACACCTCGGGAGGGACCAATGTGAGTTGTGGAAACTTATGGAACTAGTACGGGACTTCCGGTTTGAAAACTAAGTCCAAAATTGCACTTTTCTATACTTATGCTTGAAAATAGGCCACCAAAGGCCAAATCGTGCAACGGCCACAAGACGGCCCAGGGAACACCTCAAACACGTCGGGAGGGACCAATGTAAGTTGTGGAAACTTACGGAACTAGCACGGGACTCCCGGTTTGAAAACTAAATCCAAAATTGCACTTTTTCACACTTAACCTTGAAAATAGGCCACTGGAGGCCAAAATCGTGCAACAGCCACGAGACGGCCCGGAGAACACCTCGGGAGGGACCAATGCGAGTTGTGGAAACTTACGGAACTAGCACGGGACTCCCGGTTTGAAAACTAAGTCCAAAATTACACCTTTTCACACTTAAGCTTGAAAATAGGCCACCGGATGCCAAAATCGTGCTACAGCCACGAGACGGCCCGGGGAACACCTCAAACACCTCAGGAGGGACCAGTGTGAGTTGTGCAAACTTACGGAACTAGCACGGGACTCCTGGTTTGAAAACCAAGTCCAAAAAGTCACTTTTTCACACTGAAGCTTTAAAATAGGCCACCGGATGCCAAAATCGTGCAACAGCAACGGGACGGCCCGAGAACACCTCGAACACCTCGGGAGGGACCAATGTGAGTTGTGGAAACTTACGGTACTAGCACGAGACTCCCGGTTTGAAAACTAAGTCGAAAAAGGCACTTTTTCACACTTAAGCTTGAAAATAGGTCACCAGAGGCCACAATCGTGCAACAGCCACGAGACAGCCCGGGGAACACCTTGAACACCTTGGGAGGGACCAATGTGAGTTGGGGAAACTTACGGAACTAGCACGGGACTCCCGGTTTGAAAACTAAGTCCAAAAAGACACTTTTTCACACTTAAGTTTGAAAATTGGCCACCGGATGCCAAAATCGTGCAACAGCCACGGGACGGCCTGCGAAAACCTCAAGCACTTCAGGAGAGACCAATGCGAGTTGTGGAAACTTACGGAACTAGCATGGGACTCTCGACTTAAAAACTAAGTCCAAAAGGGCACTTTTTCACACTTAAGTTTGAAAATAGGCCACTGGAGGCCAAAATCGTGCAACAGCCACGAGATGGCTCGGGGAACACCTCAAACACCTCGGGAGGGACTAATGTGAGTTGTGGAAACTTACGAAACTAGCACGGGACTTCCGGTTTGAAAATTAAGTCCAAAAAGGCACTTTTTCATACTTAAGCTTGAAAATAGGCTACCGGAGGCCAAAATCGTGCAATAGCCACGAGACGGCCTGGGGAACATCTCAAACACCTCGGGAGGGACCAATGTGAGTTGGGGAAACTTACGGAACTAGCACGGGACTCTCAGTTTGAAAACTAAGTCCAAAATTGCACTTTTTCACACTTAAGCTTGAAAATAGACCTTCGGGGGCCAAAATCGTGCAACAGCCACGGGACGGCTCAGGGAATACCTCAAACATCTCGGGA
This sequence comes from Camellia japonica, assembly GCA_030407325.1. Classification (NCBI taxonomy): domain Eukaryota; kingdom Viridiplantae; phylum Streptophyta; class Magnoliopsida; order Ericales; family Theaceae; genus Camellia; species Camellia japonica. The sequence continues at coordinate 16,140,150 of JAPPVO010000029.1, forward strand.
GGCACCAATGTGAGTTGTGAAAACTTACGGAACTAGCACGGGACTCCCAGTTTGAAAACTAAGTCCAAAATTGCACTTTTTCACACTTAAGCTTGAAAATAGGCCACCGGAGGCCAAAATCGTGCAACAGCCATGAGACGGCCCGGGAAACACCTCAAACACCTCGGGAGGGACCAATGTGAGTTGTGGAAACTTACGGAACTAGCACGGGACTTCCAGTTTGAAAACTAAGTCCAAAAATGTACTTTTTTACACTTAAGCTTGAAAATAAGCCACCGCATGCCAAAATCGTGCAACAGCCACAGGACGGCCTGGGGAACACCTCAAACACCTCGGGAGGGACCAATGTGAGTTTTAGAAACTTACGGAACTAGCACGGGACTCCTGGTTTGAAAACTAAGTCCAAAATTGTACTTTTTCATATTTAAGCTTGAAAGTAGATGTTCGGAGGCCAAAATCGTGCAACAGTCACGGGACGGCCCGGAGAACACCTCAAACCCATCGGGAGGGATCAATGTAAGTTGTGGAAACTTACGGAACTAGCATGGGACTCGCGGTTTGAAAACTAAGTCCAAAATTGCACTTTTTTACACTTAAGCTTGAAAATAGACTTTCGAGGGCCAAAATCGTGCAACAGTCACGGGACGGCCCGGGAAACACCTCAAACACGTCAGGAGGGACCAATGTAAGTTGTGGAAACTTATAGAACTTGCACCGGACTTCCGATTTGAAAACTAATTCGAAAAATGCATGTTAAATTGTATATTTTGTGGATAAGATAATAGTTGTCTAACTTGTATTTTTTTTTTTTTTTTGTGTTTCATTTTTTTTTTGCAGATTCGAGATTTGATATGGACATGTTTGGTAATTTGGAGGGCAGATGGTAGCTCATTTTGTGTTTTTGTTCATATTACCTTACATGTATTTTGGTTGCGTTGTAAATTTTCTATTTTTGTTGGTAATACAGGGCATGTTGGGTAATCCGCCATTGATATTTTATTTTTGTTGATATCAGTAGACATGTTTTTTGTTGGATATTAGGAGATGTGTTTGGTGATCTGCATGCGGTTGATATTATATTTTTGTGGATATTAGGAGACATGTTTATAATTCGCATGCAGTTCATATTGTATTTTTGTGGATAGTGCTGAAATTCGATTGTGATGTTTATGAAAATGAACAGATTTCTGTATTGATTTGTAATAGATATTTTATTGAATAGGTTATTGAAATGCGCAGGGAATTGTTACTGGAAAGAAAAAGTTTCGGAAGAAAATAGTATTCTCATTTTCAAATTTTTTAATTTTTATTAGTGATAATAAAAAATGTCGCTATTAGTTTTCAAAAAACATGACGAATAATTGTCACTAATGATATAATATTAAACAAATAATTTCGTCACATTTGCTGAATATTTCGTCGCTAAATTGAAATATTTTGTGACAATGTTTTTTTGTCATTGAAGAATTTTCTTTTCTGCTCATTTTAGTGGCGAATTTTTTTGTCACCTTAATCCATATCGTTGGTTAGGAAAACTTTCGTCACTAAAATCTATTTGGTGACAAAATATTTCGTCGCGAAAAACAATTAAAATAAAATATTATTTAGTTTTGGCGACGAAATTGATGTTATAAAGGACGAAAAATTCAACATTCGGAGACGAAACATTTTGTTGCCAAAAATAAAAAATAGGCGACGAAATTGTTTTTCGTCACCAGGTACTTTCAGCGACGACGTATAGGCCACAAACGTGGTGACAAATTTTAATGTTTGGAGACAAAATTAGTCTGTCACCAAAGGCATTTTTTGTTTTAGTGCGTTTCTAGATCTTTTACTGAGGCTGAGTACAAGTCTCTTGCTCATACAACAGCTGAGTTAGCTTGGATTGGTATGCTTCTTCACGATTTATCTATTGTCTCTCTTGTGCTTCCTACACTTTGGTGTGATAATGTTTCTGCAATTGCATTAGCCTCAAACCCTGTTTTTCATTCACGCTCTAAACACATTGAGGTCGATTGTAATTTCGTGTGTGATCAAGTTCTGGCTAAGAATCTGATTCTTCAGTACATTCCTACCATTGATCAGCTGGCTGACATCTTCACTAAGCCACTGTCTGTTTCTCGATTTTTGTATCTTAAAGCCAAGCTCATGTTTTGTCCTTCTTCCCCCATTCGCTTGCAAGGGGATGTTGAGGATATTAACTCTGCAGATACTAACTCTACAAAGTTACCTACTCAGCTCAGCTCCAGTTCAGAACCTGCACCTGCACCTCATCAGTTTAGTCCTTAGCTCAATCAGTTCAAGAAGAAGAGTTCTGTCAGTTCAAGTTTACCATGCAGCTCAATTGCTTTACTAACTACACCTATGGTGGTTAGAGAATTTGTTAGACAATCTGTTACTAGTTGTTAAGCTGTTAACGCACGTATAAAACAGTTAGATTAGTTAGTTAGGTTATTAGATACATATCTGTTGTATATGAGAGGTTGTATAAATAAGTGATCAAGGATCACTGATATTTTCAAGAAATGAGAAACTGATATTTTCTACAGTTAAATTTGAATAACTTGAATAGTTTACTACTAGACTTATTTACAACCCTAACAAGTTCAAGGTATCGGAATAGATTATAGTTTTCAAATACAATTTGGCATAGAAAGCTAAATGAAATCAATGAAATTAGACTGAATGTGAATAAAACTACTTTAAATTGCAATTTTTTTTTCTCTCCTTATAATCAATAAAAAGTTAATAATCAATAGAGAAATTGCATTATATAAGAGTCTGGCTTCAAAATCAACACTATTTTCAAAAAAAAAAAAAAACTTTTAGAAACAAAAGAAAGTTCAAAATTAAAACTTTTTCCTTATGTTATTAGTCTTAGGAGTGTTATGGAGAATTGTGGTAAGAGGGGGACACAAATGATGTTAATCACATAACACCTAGCTTAGCAAGATCAAGATTGAAGATCATATGGTATAAATATATCCCCCCTATCTTGCTATATGTTGGACAATCTTCACTGTAAATAATTAATTCAGTTTGTGTACTTAACAACAAACAGAATATAAAAGAAATAAAAGAAATGAGAGAATTTGTTTGATTACAAAAATCAAACTCGAAATAAAAATAAATAAATAAAAACAGATTTTATTTTGTTACAAAAACAAAATTAAAATCTGATTTAAATAAATAATAAAACACCGAAAATAAATTAAATAAATTACTTGATTAATTTCTTCGAATTATAATCTGATTAAGTCTAGTGTTTGACACTGTGTCCTTAAGACAAATTCGTCCTCTCCTCGGTGCTTTCAGAATGTGGACGTCTATCTCCCAGGATGAAATGATCAACTACAAACAATAGCAGCACTATAAATTGTTTGCCTAACGAACACACTAAGTGTTTATACTCTTTCTCACAAAAATAAAATGTAGCAAAATGAAGAATAGAATTTGCAGAGGTGAAATACGAAATTTCTGAATGTAAAACATCAAATGAGGGTTGTCTTATTTATAAATGTAATGGTGGGTGTAGGTTTTGAATTAAACAGGTGCAAACCTGTTGGTTTTGAATTCAACAGGTGCAAACCTGTTGGTTTTGAATTCAAACAGATTTGAATTTGTTCTGGATTTTATTTTACGGCGGCGGCGCGCGCGTGGTGATTTTTGGGTCCAATGGGCCTAGCCCATTTTGCCCATAACCTCTCCCTCTAAAACACTTGGGTACCCCTTGGGGCACACCCCAAGTACCAAACCTATGCCTTATAAACCCATTCAAAACTTCTCACCAAATCAATACGGGACAAGCCTTATTCAAACCTTTAAGGATTTTCTACCAAAACTCCATTTCCATGGAGTACACTTTGGCTTCAATTTCTCATTCACTTGGTAATGGTTTTGAGCAACCAAATATGTCACGTGAATCACAACGCAACATAAAACGCGTTACCACTTTGACCCGCGTAAATCGACGCATGGGGCCCACCTAAAAAATAGACCAAACTTAGGAAATTTTTTTGATTTTACCCAGAATTTTATAACCATTTCCAACACTATAGTCTATGGACCACACACACACACACAAAAGATGGAATCATGTAAGATTCATGTAGACTAATTATTATTCACATGGTGTTCTTCGCTAATGGCATAGTTAAATTTTTTTACAATTGGGACAAATAGTATTTGGTGCAGCCATCAAAATCATTAAAAAACACATTTTGAAGTAAAATTAGTGAACTGTTAATACGAGCGAAATTGGAATTTTACTCGAAAGGGGCTAAACTATAGGTCTTCTACTTCACAGATTTTTTCAATGCATTTCTGTCTCAACAAATTGATTTCCATATGAATCTTTGCAAGTCTCACATAAAGAGATTTCAAGACCCTTCGCATTATCTATCATGATATTTTCATATTTTTGAGCTTGATATTTTTTTTAGGTTTAAAATTTATAACTATATATATATACATACATATGTATTGGGACATTGGGAGTGAGGTCCTGCTCACAAGGTTATCCCTATTAATTAAAATCGGTGATACTAAATGCATCAATTAATGTACTAATTAGTATATCAACACTAATTTTATAAAGAATAATGTTTGAGAGCTCGAATTTGGCCCCCCCTAATCCCCCTAAACTCCAAAACGACGTCGTTTTGGGGATTTTTTTCTTTTCTTTTCTTTTTTCTTCTTCCATGTTCGACTCTGCAACAGCTCGGAGGGAGAGGGAGAGAAAGAGGGAAGAAGAGGGGAAGAGAGAAGAGATCGTCGCCCAGCACGTCGCCGCCGATCGCCCAGCCCGTCGCCCAGCTCCGATCGTCGCAGCAGCTCCGCCGTCGCCTCCGGCCCCACCTCCGCCTCCTCCCACTGTTATGGCCCCCTCCAGTCCACTCCTCCTCCTCCTCCTTCCTCCTTCCTCCTCCTCCCTTCTCTTCTCCTTCTCTGCTTCTGAAAAAAAAAATCAAGATTAGGGGGATTTGGGGGAGCTCGTTTTCGAGCTCCCTAGCACGGTCGTTTTATAAATTAAAAGATATGGAGGAAATATATTCTCACTTGTTTTGTTTCGTCCTAAAATTTTTTCGGGAAATTTTTTTCACTTTTTTTGGCGTATCCAACCATAGAAAACAAAATGTAAAACAGTCTTTTGTAATTAATAATTTTTTTTAAATGACAAAAATATGAAGTGTTACCAAAATTGACATATTTAACATTTTTTATTTATTTATTTTTCTTTACTACGTTTTTTGGTGAAATGTTCCCACATTCCACAGAGTATAAACTTTGTTAGAGAAATTTTTTATATTAATATTTGTAATACATATCATACAAGACACAACTCTTAGACTTCATTCATAGTACTAGGAAAACAAACCACAAAAACAACTACTAACACAAAGAGAATAATATTACACATAAATACTTATGTGACAAGCCAATGTTTGAAACTAAGCATCGGACCAAGTTATATCCAAGCCACCCCAGTTATCTTGAGGGATACCCAAGGCTTTCCACACAGCTTTCGAAGCATCAACGATGTTGTTGGGACATGGAGGCTGATAATCATGGACTTTGTCGCATCCCATAGTTGAGTCACACTCATCAACCACCATGGCCACCACACTTCGCCCATTAGCACTAATGGTGATGTTGTTGTGACACCGACTTCCTCCTTTGTACCATCCAGTCGATAATGCCACAACTGGCAAGTCATCGGAGTGATATTTACCATCACATTCACTTGGACCGCCCCATCTCCGCCTTTCTGAAACTGTTAATAGTAAGTGTTGCCTTGGTTTGGCCAGAAACTGCTGGAGAACACTTGTACGTTGTATACATTTTGCCTTGGACACAGCAATCTGAGTGATTCTCCTGATTGCATTGGCCTGGAGGTGGTTTCTTTCCCATTATTTTACCACTTGGGCCACAACCTTGACCCTCAACATCCAAACAAGCAGTAAATAAGAGACATACTAGTAGGATAGTAGATGTTTTGAGAAAAAACTCTCCATTTTTCTCTATTCTTGTTCTCTCTCTCTCTTCCTACTTGTTTTGAATTGAAGGGTTGATGGAAATCAAGTGTTTCAACAGGGTATAAATAGCAATTTGCTTAAAAATTTACCCACATTCTAATCTATATTTACAATAATACTAGCCATCTTTGCTGATGTAATTATATGGTTCCAAGAGGGACATTCCATTAATTTAGGAAAAAGTTTAGGGTTGAATTGCTTGTTGGATTTACTAAGAACAAGCCAAGGCATGTGAATGTGAATGATGGATTTTGAACGGCTGTGATCAACTTAAAATATCTATCAACGTAGTTGACACGGTCAACTATTTTGCTTAATGTGTACGTTGAGACCATTTGAAGGCTCATAATTCGTAATTTATGTAACAACAAAAAAAGGGTCATAACAAACTCAGTCTCAGTTTCTAGTATTCAAGAATGTATAAAATATTGGAAGAGGACTCATTACAACAAATTAAGATTTAGGTAAATTATATTGATATTTTCTGAAATTTGGATAAAATATACACTACAACAAATAAGCGTTTTAGAGACCAAATATTTTGGTCTTTAAAAGTGAAAATTTTATTGCAAAAGACAGTTAGGACCAATTTTTATCGTTATGAGGATTGTCGTTAAAAGGTTGTTCCGAAAAGTCTAAAACAAGGCTTTTAGCAACAAAATTTTAAAAATGTCACTAATAAATAGACTTTTAGGGACAAAATAATTTGGTCTCAAAATGGTTTATTTTTTGAGACAAAAAATTTGGTCCTAAAAAGATAACAATTCATCACTAATGTCTAATTTTTGTTGCTAAATATATAATAACGGCTCCCTAAAAAATAATTTTATTCCTAAATTTTGATCTCTAAAACCTTAATATTTTTTAATGATAAGTAGTCATACAATTTTAACATAATCATATTGATTTCCTTGTTAGTAAGGCAAATCGAAATTAATGCCAATAGAATGAAAACATAAGAAAAAATAAGAAAAAAAAACCTTTTAGTGTAAAAAATATGATAACGTCATTTTTTCATTATATGACTAACAAATTATTGATGAAAATGAGATCAAGTATTATGTGAATTACAATTTTAAGGAAATTGTTAGCAAAAATCTGGTTTAGGTGTGACATTCACAAACAACAGGATCAAGCAATGGGGTCGAGTGTCTTAATGGCTTGACAGGTTCAAGGACTTCTTTGAAGGTTTATTTCTTGAAAAAACAAAGTAAATATAATTGGAAATTGCCTAAAAACAACGAAATTTGTCACTTTAACCACAAGAATCAAATTCCAAGTCTTTTAGTATTGCAATCGACAGAACTTTGAACAAGTAACTGCTACTACTACTGCTACTTCTAGTTACGGACACTGCTACTCCTAAACAGACTAGATCACTCTTAGACTTCTCAAGTTGTGAATTGATTGCTTTCCCCCCCCTAAATTTCCAGCTTTTATGCCACTGGTCATGCTGTCCATATGCTGCTACGTGTTCCACCATGAAGCAGGTTACTTTCACTTCCTGAATAACAACCCATAATCTTCACAATTTCCTGTAACTGCCTCCATCTGTCGTATCCTTCTTTTCTCTTTAGTCTCTGTGAATACACCACTTGTCCTTCATCAACACGTCTTAAAAATCATGTCTCCACTCCTGGGCCACGTTTGGCCATGTTTCATCACATTTTCAGAGATATCGACAGAAGAAACTACCTCTGCTATCACTGTATATGAAACTACTCTTTTAATTCCTTCAACCCTATCACTTGTTTTGCATATTGGAACCCACAACGTATCACCAATCTTGTGGCCCATGCTCCTACCACATACTGGATCATCCCTCCATGCTTAGACATGCTTGTCGATAGAGGAAATAATTTTTAGTACCAACAGAAACCCAACGTAATTAAGCCAAAATTATGAGACTTGCTGTATTTTTTTTTTTCCAAATCTCATGGGAGGACAATGTAGTTTAAATTCATTTTATGTATAAATTTCACCATAAAAAAGTTAATCTAAGTTATATGTTATTTTTCTGAATAAAATTCTAAACAAAAATGCTTATATGGAGGAATTGTGTCTTTGCCTTTTGTTACCTTAGGTTATTTACAAGGACTTTACAATTTTTCTAACATTTTGATAATATAATTAGCTTAATATGTCCAACTTAATCAATAGAATTATTAAAATGAGACTTTTCCACATGTCATAATAGTAAGGCTCACAAAAGTTTGTGTATGTGTTGTTCATATACTACTTGAATGACGTGTCAAATGGTTATTTGTTTATTTATTTTTAGAAGTCTCTAATTATTATAATATATATATATTATTTTTTAAACTTTTTATTTAGTAACGTTTATGTTTGTAAAATTTATTTGAAGAGATCTATCAAATAAGACCTATATTCAATATAAAATTCTAAAAAAAAAAAAAAAATTTAAGAAATTTCACCAATGAATTGCATTCTGCACTCATATTTTGTCGGATCCATATCATTCCTTCTCGTAGGATAGGATCCACCTATTTGGCGTAGGGGAAATCATGTAAGCTCACTTTGATACAAGGTAGTGTGTTGAAATGAGAGTTGTTATTAGCACTTATTTAATTTATTTGGACCTTCCATTTCTGTGAACCTCTATCCTAAACTCTAAATTTCAATAAGATTTCTTTGAGCACCCGCTTAATATCAATTTTACCCCTATTCATAATATCATCACATCCAAATCCACATCCATCTAATTTTGCACACCCTCTTATGTTGAAGAAGGATGAATTGACTCTCTTTCTCCTTCTCTCAGTGAACGACGGTCCCTCTCTTTCTTTTTCTCCTGTTAGTCTGAAATCTCTTAGTTGGAAATCTCTTCGAAAATCTCATTGGAAATCTCTTCGACGATCTATTTCTCCTTCCTTATGTAACCTCCAACTTCCCATCACATTTTATTTTTTTGATTTATTTCGGGCTAAACCCTCTATAAAGGGGGTTTTAGAGAGAAGAATCATCAGCAAAACAAAACTAGGGGGAAAATCCTATAAGATGGAATTGTTCGGCATACTAGTGCCGAACAAAATGTTACTGTTCGGAACCCATCTATTGAACTAAATGTTTCTGTTTAACACAGTATTATTGAATAAAACCTTAACAGTCGGTAAACCAATAACGAACAAGCTTAAACAAACAGCAACCATCGAAAATGGCCAAGAATCGTTAATGCAAGATAAATGAACTTATCAACGCAACACTAACCTAATTAGAGTTGTTGTCATTGTCCTCTATTGCTTTATAAGTATCAACGAATTGTGAAAATGACCATAGACGTAAATGGAAATTTAATTGGAGAAACTCAGAGTCTGTAATAGGGTTGTTTGAAATGTTAATTGATTTGGATATAAAAATAGTGATTACTGCTTTGTTACAAAAATAGTGATAAAGAGGAATAAGTTTAGGGTTGAGGATGGTGATGAAGAGGAATACGTTTAGGATTTAGGTTGGTGAGAAATACGTTGAGGTGGAGGTGAGTCTAAAATATTGTAGAGTGTCATTCTAATTGCAATAATGTTTGGGACCCCCTTTTGGGAAGACCCCCACCGCCCCCACAGTGATGTAGACCAATGATGTGTTTGTATTTTTTTTTTTTCTCTTTCTTACTTAGACCAATCACAAGTGATTGGACCAATCACAAGTGAGTGAGGGTTGTGGGGGTAATGTTTTGTAGGAGTCTGAATCATTACTGTTCTAATTGTCTTCATTTGGTGAGTAGGTATTCCATTAAAGGTTGTCATTTAATGTAATTTTACTTCAAAGTATAATTGTAATGAAAAAAAAAGTACGAATTAAGGAGTCTAAAGAAATTAAGTGCGTGCTAATAGCAATCCTCGTTGAAATAGATGGATGAACAATATCTTTCCATGAGTTCAAATAAATAAAAAAATAACTTTTCTTTATTCATATTGATTTCCACACAAAGAAATACCAAGAACAAAAGGGTCAAAGGTCTTGTTGATTCCTTAAAACCCTAGGATTGAAAAAGTAGAAAATACTATGGAAAGAATCACCCCTTGCATTTTCCTTGAAAATAAAAGAAACGATGCAAAAGTTCATCACCATTAGTCATTACCAAAAAAGTATTTTATCAAGACTTTCATTTAATTATTATTTTTTTTTCCAATCTAAAGATTTCCAACTATCAATATTTCATAATTGAGAAATAGGAACAATTAAAACATCAAAACATTGAGCATATTGTAACATTTGAAACTAAATATCAGACCAAGTTATATCCAACTCGCCCCAATTAACTTTTGGGATTCTGTTGGCTTTTTTGGCTTTCGAAGGGTATTTTTGTAAATGCGAGCGTGCTAGCAAGGATCAATCAGTCATTACAGAAATTATAATTGCCAACCAATTATCAAACGATTGTGTTTTAGTTCTTTCAGCCTCAATGAAGAGGACTTTTACTGGTGGCTTGACTTAGGAGAAATTAAGCAAAATAACAGTTAAATGACGAACAATTGAAGTATTTCATTAAGATGAAAACTTACAATGATCCAAACTCAGCCTCGTAGAGGTTTACAACAACAATCTACTTGAAACTACTCCTATGAACGAAGTGCAGTGCAGGAATTTAAAGTGCAGGAATGTAAAGAACATGTATTTAAAGTGCAGGAAATATAAAGACTGGAAATGTAAAACTGGAAAAGAAAATATGAAGTAAATGACTGGTTTGTTGGATCTGAGTCTGGGGCTTTTTTTCTGGGGCTTCCCTACTATTTATACTCCTCAAAGATGACCATCGAACTGCACTTCAAACCGTCGAACTGTTCCTCCATGATTGCTTGATCATGCTGCCTTAGAAGTAGTTCCACTACGCCATTCCTTGCAGTTGGGCTTCCCTCTTATATTTGAATTTGAATGTGAGTAACCGTTGAAGCCACGTCACCTTGCACCTCTTTATTGATCCAGTGCTACTCAGATCATGTGAGAACCAATACTAACTGCCACGTGTACGATCAGGATCGAAGACTTAAATGGTCTTCCTATATTACCCTTATTCTGCCACGTGTCGAATTGTGATTGGTTTTTACAAAATATGTAGCCAACAGATTCCCAAGGCTTTCCACGCAGCTTTCGAAGCATCAACAATGCTATTAGGGCATGGACGTTGATAATCATGGTCTTGATCACATCCTATAGTTGAGTCATACTTATCAACCACTATGGCCACCACACTTCGCCCGTTAACACTAATAGTGATGTTGTTTAAGCAATGACTGCCTCATTTGTCCCATCTAGTCGATAGTGCCACGATAAGCCAGTCATCAGATTCACTTGGACCGCCACACTATAAGAAATTACACTTTCGGCGATTAAAAATGTCAATTAAAAAAAATTTAGTTGCCAAAGATACACGCATTAGCTATTAAAAAAAATTTAGTTGCCAAATGTATACACTCATAGCTACTAAAAAAATATTTGGTTGGCAAAGGTACATTCTTTAACAACTAAAAATAACTTAGCCGGTATTTATTGTACTTTTGACGACTGATTATGTTTTAGTCGTTAAGAATAGGATTTTGGGCAGCTAAAAAAATAATTTGGTCCCTAATTATACAATCTTCAGCGATTAAAAAATAATTTTATTAGTATTTATTTCACTTTTGTTGACTAATTGTGTTTAGTCGTTGAAAATAGGATTTTGGGCGACTAAAAAAGTAATTTGGTCCCTATATGTATAATCTTTAACTACAAAAAATAATTTAGTTGGCAAATGTATTTAAAGGGTTGGAGGGAGGACTTAGAAGTTGGAAGGAATTTCTAAATTAATTTTATTTTTAATCCTTGACAACTATTTAATTTGATCGATAAATATATATTTTCAGTGATTAAAAATATATAATGGGTAATAAAATTCAAAAAAATTTCCTATGGGGAGAAAAAATATTGCCCGCCCAATTTAGGAAAATGCATTATACCCCCACTGGGGGTTGACCCCCAGTGAGGTGGAGGCTCGTGATTGGGCGAAAAAATTCTATATTTTTTTTTTATGGACTGTCAGCCAGTGGGGGCGCGCCACCTCACTGGGGTTGCGACCCCACCGGGGGTATAAGGCACTGCCGCCCAATTTAAATTTTATGTTTAATTTTATTATATATTTTTTTTATTTCTATATATCTCAGCTCAGATACATACACCAAGCAACAATCAAAGAAAAAAAGGGAGAGTCGCTTGCTCTCCCTCGCTCTCTCACCGTCCCTCACTCGCCGTCTTATCGCCACTGTCGCTCACCATCTCCTCGCCTCCCATCGACAGGTTTATCTTTCTCTCTCTCACATTTCACTCTAGTTCTAGGGTATTTTTTTTTTTTTTTCGTGATGCTGTAGGATTTTGATTTCTGTGATGAGTAAATGGGTTTTGATTTTCGTTCTAGATTTAGGGTTTTTTGGACTGATGTTTGGTGTGAGAGATGAGGGATTTTTGTTTTTTCCTACTTATATATACGTATTTGTCTGTAATTTGTTTTTTCGTATTTGCTTGGTGTTCGTTCTTCTCAATTGATGAATTCATACATATTCCCATTCTGTATACAAGCAATCTGCATCATCGTATATTGCATCATTTCTGTGGCTATCATATAAAGCATTGTTCTATTTTATTTAGTAATTCTAGCATATAGCTTTCATAGAAATCTGGAGAGAATCACTTGAAACGAAAGGGTGTCAAATTACTAAAACTAAACCCAATATGTGGGATGTAACTTTAGTAACAATAGAAATAGAGTTAATTGAGATGTGAATACTGAAGACCATAATAGGAAAAAATTGACGTAAGTGCTGAATTATTAAATTACATATAAATAATAGTATATCGACACAAAACTGACGTAAGTGTTATCAAAATAACACAAAACGCATATTTTAGAGACAAAAAATGTAATTATCCCCATCAATTAGCGAGGCTCCTATCCTTCCATGCATCTTGGGACACAAATGAACTCTTGACATGTGTATTCTTGGGTTATGACTTATAGATAATTAGGATAACATTGTGCTATCATAGCTCTGTTCATTGGTTACATACTCGGTTTGTTATGTAAATGATTCAGCTGTACTGAAGTCTCATATTACCATTCTAAGGATTATGAATGAGGATGACATTATCCTTGAATGGATAAAATTACAAACAATTTAATTGAGTGAGTGGTGATGCCATGATAATCTAGGCATTTGATGCTTGATTATCTAATGGTTCAGCTATACTGGAGTTTCATATTACCATTCTAAGTGAAATGATAGTATCTGACACTCTAGTTGCTTATGACAATGACATAATCCTTGAACTGATAAGATTACAAACAATGTAATGGTACCAGTGATGATGCCATGTTAATCTAGGCATTGGTGCTTGATTATCTAACGATTATTGTATATTATGACACCTTTTGTATCACCCTGAAAGTCTCACCTATTCAAATTGCAGGAACTTGAAAGATCTTTGCCTTGAAGGAACATTGGCACCTGAGCTGGGCAAGCTGACTTACATAAAATTGATGTAAGAATATAACCCAACTCATGGACCCAAATATTTCATTATTCTTTTGTGATTATAAATTTCATGTTACTTCATTGTAGTACTTTACACAACAACTCTTTTAGGGGAAACTTTTCTGTGGAGATTGGAGAATTAAAGGAGCTGGAGGTGTTGGATTTAGGATACAACACCTTCAGTGGGACATTTCCATTTAATTTTGGCAATAACATGTCCTTGTCAATTCTGTGAGCCGATCAAGTTTTGAGATCTTACATTAACTATGCTTCCTAAACTCGTGTTAGCTCAATCTTCTGGATATCATCACAGTTTACTGGACAACAACTACTTTAACATATCTCCAGAACTTTATGAACTTCAGATGCTTTTTGAATTTCAAGTAGATGAGAATCAGCTCACTAGTGCTGCTTTAAAGGCTAGTTGCAACAGCAGATCTAGTTCTTGGTAAGTATGTCAAAATATGAAGCTCTTTATGTAGTTTAATAAATATTTTACCTTCCATGCCCCCAACTGCTGCTTGCAGGGTTGTTTTTCGTTTTATTTATTTTCTTGGAGCTACTAAAAGCATGAAGGGTAAATGATTATAGAATAGAATTTTAAGGTAGTTACCTAGTTATTCCTTTTGCATGCTAGATCATCCCTGTTGCATATATGTAAGCTGCATGGATGTGTGTCAAATGTGAAAATGTTTCTAGTCTTCCATGTCTTCTGGAACAGAGAAAATAAATAATTTGTAGTCAATCTTTGTTCTGTTGATTTGGCAACCAGTACTCTACGTCTCATTTTCTGGTTTAGTTTATGTTTCATTCTGAATGCACCTTTAGCTAGAAAGCTGAGTTAATTATCTCAGTTTTGTCTTTGTACTTTTATTTTTTAATGTTCTTTTCTGATGCCCAGCAGTAAAAGAATCCGAGCTCTTGGGTTGGGGAATGCGACTGCAAATAGCTATGGGCATGGCATCTTGCCTTGAGCATATGCACCAGCTCAGCCCATCTATAGCCCACGGAAACTTTCAATCTTTTTCTATATATCTTACTGAAGACTACGCGGCCAAATTATCAAATTTTAGTTTCTGGAATGATTTAACAGCAACTAACATGGGTTCAGCTGCCACAGAGATTTTGGTGTGTTACAGATTACTTTTTTGACATGGTACAAATTACGTTTTGCCGTGGTACAAATTAATTTTTGATATGGTACAGATTAACTTTTGGCATGATATTGTGAATATTAATTTTTTGTATACAGGGGGCATAGATTTTGTTTAATCCTTTGTTATGTATGGAATTACATTTTTTAGGTTGGATTATGCTTGGTTTGTATGGAATTTCTATTACATTTGGAATTTGATGTTAAATATGAATTTTTTGGATGGTTCAAAGTGAAATGTGTGCACATTGTGGAATGGTTGATAATGTAGTCAACATATGGATTATTTTGTTTGTATACAGGATACAGGTTGCACTAATAATGGAATAAATATAGGTGGTGGAGAAGTTACTTTTTAAAAAAAAAAAAAAATAGATTATAAAGTTTTTGGCGACTAAATATTTGGTAGCCAAAAATGCAACCAAAGGTTTTTGATGACTAATATTTAATAGCAAAAAAAAAAAAAAAAAGACTTTTGGCAACCAAATAGTTAGTAGCTAGCTAAAACAAATATAGATGAGGAAAGAAACTATTACTGACTAAATATTTTAGTCACGAAAGAACATGACATCTTTCGGCAACTAAAATTTTTGATTGCAAAGTACAATGAAATGAAAATATTCAGTCTTTTGGCAATTACAATGTTTAGTTATGAAAAATAACGGTGACTAAACTCTTTGGTAGTCAATGGTGACAAAAAATGGCGACTAAAATATGTAGTCGCTAAATGTATTATTATTAGCGACTAAAACATTTTAGAGACTAAATATTTTAGCCGCTAAAAGAAAACTTTATTTTAATTTGAGTACTTTTGGCGACTAAATTTTTCGTCGCCAAAAAGTGGTCATTGGCAACTAACTTCGTTTTAGTAGCCGAAGATAAGATAATCAGCGACTAACGTAAATTTAGTCACCATTGACTATAACCGACAAGGCTTTGGCGACTAAGTGGGCAACGAAAAACTTTCGTCACCATTGACTTTCGGCGACTAAAAATTTGGTAGTTGAAAGTGTAATTTTCTATAGTGAGCTGTTGTTTTTTTGTAATAATTTTCACCCCACAACTAATTTTTTTTTTTTTTGAACAAGCAAAAGAAATTTTATTGATAATAATCAAAAGATATAAATCAATAAAGGAGGGAGAGTGCAAAACGTATCACAATTAGCTCTATACTCCGAACTAGCTAGGTTGGCATCATAGAGCTAGCAAAATCATCTGCCAGCACATGTCAAGGTTGGTGAGCAACCAACAAGACAACACAGACATAACAAGAGTCAACACCCACAATTCACACCCAAAGAAATTCAATCTAGACAGCCACCCCCACAGAACTACTTAATCAGTGTATTAATCAACTTGGCTAGTTCAGTCCACTATTTTATTTTATTTTATTTATTTATTTATTTTTTGCGTGATAATTTAGTATCCGGCTCACTAGATTGACTAATTTGGAGGACTAATCACACCGTCTGCTAATGTAGGGGATCAATCTCACCTTCAGTCTGCCCTTGTACACTTCTATTTAAAAGGTTAGAAGGTCAATCTTTATGTTAAATGTAAGGATTGAGAATTTATCTCTTATTATTTGGTATTTTTTGTATTGTTTAATTCTTCCTCATTATGAGACTTCTTCTTAGATTGATTGTTAGGCAAATTGTTTTTTCCCCATTATGGTGATCTTTGTTATGTTGGTTGGACTATGATTGTCGAATATAATTCTTTTCATATTGTAAATAATTTTTTATAATTGATACCCCGCAAAAATATTTACCTAGTGTCTAGGAGAAATCTATGGTATGCTTCCCTAAAAGAGTGCACAACATACCATAAGAAAGTTATCATTTTTGTGGTAAAAATTATAAATGTTGTGTGTATTACGTTAATTTGTAATAAAAGTTATGAATGGAGAATTTATACTGTGAACTCCTAAAGTAAAAGTTACGAACTATTGTGGTTATATTATGAATGATGTAGTGAAAATATTACGAAACATTTATGGTGAGAAATGTTACGAATTATTTTGGTGAAAAAAGTTATGACTTGTAGCATTTGATATGGAACGTTATAATTATATTACGTACATTGTGATATTTGGTAAAAGTGCAGATTGTAACTTCGCCCGAGTGTATTAGCAACACAATATTGTATACAAATGGTATAATTTTTTTGGGTAAATTGTAATCACCTCCCCTAAAATTTGGAGAAAATATAATTAACCTCATACTTTTGACATATTATTACATTGGTCTCCCATGAAGTTTTAATTCACATAATAATTAGATCTTTTTTCATCAGAAATTTGTTATATCATCTCTAACTCTCAGATTCAAATCTTTCATCAAATTTAAATTTCATGAAAATTTGGTGAAAACGGTGTTCCAACCGTTTCACCAAATTGGTATTAAATGAAGGGAGCCCTATTTTTTTTTATCAAATCAAGAGAGCGTTTAACCTTTCATCAAATCTTGCAGGTGACCGTTGGTGGATGGACCGGATGGATGACTGGCTGGACAACCGGGTGGACGAGCAGATTGGAGAAAATTTGAAGAAAATTTACACTAAGCCAGTTGACCGCCCAGACATCCTCCCAGTTGTTTGATGAAGCTTTTAGTCCAAATCTTTATTCAAATTTGATGAAAAAAAGAGTAACTATTGGAGATGTTCTATTTTCAACTAAATTGTATATTATCTTTGTTTATTTAATATCTACCCATCATATGCATTAGTTTTAGTCGTTTTAACCATACTTAATGGGAGAGTAGTCTAATTATGTGAAAAAATGTAGAGCTAATTGTATTTTCCTCAAACTTCAGGAGCGGTGAGTGTAATTTATCTTAATTTTTTTTAAAAAAAACAAACTAACATATAGGCTCCATTTGATTAGAAATAAATAATTGATAAAAATTAAAATGGTAGAAAATGAAGTGAAAGAAAAGAAACAAAAAAGAGAAGCTAGTATGAATTTAATTAGGATAAAATTTTACAAGAAAATAGAAATTTTAATTATAAGTCACAGAAGGGGGCACAATTATTCAAGCCTATTTGTATGGAACCTCGTTGGATTGGACGAAGGTCCCCACTGGACTGGATGAAGGTTCCCACTGGATTGGACGAAGGTCCCTACTCTGTACTCAAGCCTATTTGTATGGAACCTCGTTGGACTGGACGAAGGTCCCTACTCCGTACTCAAGCCTATTTGTATGGAGCCTTGTTGGACTGGACGAAGGTCCCCACTCCGAAGTGGGCTCTCTCTCTCCACTCTATGATGGGCCGAGCTAAGGAATCAATCTTGGCCCACTCCCCACTCCGAAGAGGGGAAGACCATGGGCTTGGCCCTAGCACCCCTTCCCACTCTGAAGAGGGTAAGTCCATAACTTGGGCTCCAAGGGTCCCACTCCACGACACATGAGTGCTAACAGATCAATCAATACCCTGTAAAGTAAAGGGCACGTGGTGCCCGCGAATGACGGATCTTGCTCCCCTCTATTAAGGGATGTGCTACCATCACGGCTGAGGACCAGGCGGAGAACGAGGGAGCTTGATGAATAAGTCATACGATCCTTATAAAAGGTAACCTTACTCTCCTTGAAAGGGGCGATCTCTGAACTCTAGAAACACACTGGTCTTCTCTATCTTGTCTCTACCAAACTCCAGTACTGACTCGACCGTTGGAGGGGTTTCCGACCAACCCCCGGTCGGGCAGCTTAACTGTTTGTTCCTTGTGCAGGCCTTCACTCATCGGTGCACCAGGGTTCGTCCACGAAGTTCCATCTTACTCTATTGCGGAAACTGGTCTGCACATTTGGCGCCGTTTGTGGGAATCGTTCTGTGATTGCTTTGTGACGAACTCCGACGATAGATATTGAAGGAACCTCGCAACCAGGGATTGGAGAGAAGACTCTAGGAACGGAGAGAACCAAAGACAAGGGTCTGGCCTTCCCTACCGGGAACGACATCCTGATGGACCATGACAGTCCGACCCTCTATACGGCGGAGCGACGTCATGCCGCCGCCTATTAGTCATCTCAACGGTTATTTGTTGAGAAGGACCACCGTGATCGTGTCATCGACTCGATGAGTCTGGAGATTGAGGAGCTGCGTGCTCAACTGAGGAAGCAGATGGTACCTCAAGGTGAGCCAAGGAAGTCCAGAGGGGGACCATCGCAACAACGGCCGCCACCCCCACGACGTGAATGGTCTAACTATAGTCCTGCTCGTGGTGAGTGTAGCCAGCTAATTCCGGTACGCAGTGAGGGAGCCAGTAGTAGGACAGAGAATCCTTGAGAAGACTCTCGCAAGAGACAAAAGTCCATCAGTCATTATTCAAGAATCTCTCCTCCTCCGCGCCGTCGTGACGAGCGACCGCGTGACTTGAGGACATGGTTGAACGACAACCAAGGGGATGACCGACGATCGAACAAAGTAGCAGAACGGCGATTA
The DNA here is from genome assembly GCA_030407325.1 of Camellia japonica. Lineage (NCBI taxonomy): Eukaryota > Viridiplantae > Streptophyta > Magnoliopsida > Ericales > Theaceae > Camellia > Camellia japonica. The sequence goes on from JAPPVO010000029.1 coordinate 16,159,301, forward strand.
GAAAGGGAAAAGAAGCATCTAGATCGGTCTATTCATCAAATAGAGCGTCGTACTCTGGACCGACTAGTCTTTTCCCCCATTTGCACTGAGATTGAAGCGGTGGAAGCTCCTCATAAGTACAGTCCACCGAAGTTCATTCTCTATGATGGGAAGTCAGACCCCCTAACTCATATCAGCCATTACCGCCAAATGATGTCACTTTGGAATCAGAATGATGCGTTCACGTGCAAGGTTTTTGCCTCTAGCCTTGGTGAGCATGGCCTCCGGTGGTGTGGCAAGCTTCCTTCTCAATCAATCTATGATTAGGCTCAGCTCTCCTAAGCCTTCGTTGCATGGTTTGTTTCTAATAGCCGAATCCCGAAGGGATTGGATACCTTGTTCAATACTTGGAAGGATAAAAATGAGTCTTTGCGTGAATACACTCAACAATATTGGGAGGCATATGGCGATTTGGAAGAAGATGTTTGTAGTGAGCCGTTGGCAGCTCTATACTTCAAACAAGGCCTCCCCTCTTCACATAAGCTCAGGCAGTCTTTGACGAAACGACCCGCCTCTGACTTGAAAGAGCTGAGGGCTTGAACAAAGGAGCGAGCCCGTGTGGAAGATGACACAACCTCTATACAAGTTTCAGTTGCAGATGAGGGAGTTAAGGCCTCTTGGCAACATAGGGTCGAACAGTCTAGAAGGGAGGACCAAAGAAAGAGGTATGGCCAAAATAAGCAACCGACCATGCAAATCGAAGAAGAAAGGAGTAGATCCTACGGAGCCATAACCACTGTGTTCATGGAGCCGATCTACAGGCTCTTGGAAAAAATCAAGGGAGAACCCTACTTCGTTTGGCCTCCTAAGATGATGGGGGACCCTGCTCGCCGCAACTAGGAGTGGCGGTGCACCTACCATTGTGAGAAAGGGCATAAGACGCAGAACTGCAGAGACCTTAAGAGGCATCTCGAAGACTTGGTCACTGCCGGCCACCTCCAGCAATGGATCGATGTGGAAAAGACAAGGGCAAAACAGGGACAACCCCCAACCCCTCTACCAGAGGACCAAGCCCCAAGGCTAGTGATAAACAATATCCATGGGATGACCGACTCCCAAAAGAAGAATGCCTTTCGTGGTGAGATTCAGAGAGCCACGCACTTGCAACAAGTCATGTCAATAGGACCATTGCTCAAGAAGTCCAGAACGGAAGCAAAGCCCTTTCAATTCAACATTGTTTTCTCTGAGAAAGATCCAGAAGGGATCCAACATCCTCACACTGATGCCCTGATCGTCACCGTCGGTGTAGTGAACAAATTTGATGTGAAACGGGTCCTAATTGATCAAGGGAGCGCCGCTGACATTATGTATTATGACCTTTTCAAAAAGCTGGGTCTTGATGAGCAACACTTAATCCCTACAGTCTCCCCTTTGGTCGGCTTCAATGGACAGACAGAGTGGCCACTCAGCCAAATCACCTTGTCCGTCACAGCAAAGTCCAAAGTGGTCCCTGTTGACTTCTTGGTGATCAACATTTCATCTCCTTACAATGCAATACTCGGTCGACCTTGGATTCATACAATGGAGGCAGTGCCATCCACTTACCACCAGGTAGTCTGTTTCCCAACAAAGAATGGGGTGGAGGAGATCAAGGGTGACCAAGTAGCAGCAAAGCACTACTTCATCGCCGCCATGAAGTCTAAACAAGCATACAAGGAAGTCCAGATGGTCAAACTGCCTGATCAGCCTGTACTGGAAGACGTTGGTAGAGTGCCAACAGAGAATATGGTAGAGGACCTCAAAACGATCTTGGTGGGTGGAGGAGATCCAGCCAAGTTCTTTCTACTCGGCACTTCGCTTCTCGCCGGAGAGAAGGAGCAGTTGCTAACTCTCCTCCGCAAGAATATAGAAGTACTTTCCTGGTCTGCTTACGAGACTCCTGGGTTGGACCCAGCCTTTGCATGTTACCAACTCAATGTCCAACTAGCAGCTCGGCCCGTAGTCCAAAAGAGCAGACGATCATCCGCAGAACATATAGAAGCGGTCATCCAAGAGGTAAAAAAGCTTCTGGTGGCAGGGGTCATATGGGAGGTACAACATCCGAAATGGTTGTCTAACACCGTCGTGGTGAAGAAAAAGAACGGGAAATGGAGGGTGTGCATCGACTTCACCAGCCTCAACAAAGCTTGTCCTAAGGACAGCTTTCCTCACCCATGGATAGACCAACTGGTAGATGCAACTGCCGGATATGAATGGATGAGCTTCCTAGATGCCTACAGTGGCTATCATCAAATCCCCCTGCTTGGCCCTGACCAAGAGAAGACAACATTCATTAGCCCAAGGGGCACCTACTGTTACAAAGTGATGCCCTTCAGCCTGAAGAAAGCCGGTGTGACCTATCAACGGATGGTCACTAAAATGTTCAAGGACTAACTAGGCAAGACTATGGCGGCCTATATAGATGACATGGTGGTCAAAAGTAAATTGGCTGAACATCATCTGAGAGACTTGGAGGAAGTGTTCCAAATCCTGAAGACCCATAAACTTCGCTTGAACGCCTCGAAATGTGCATTCGGGGTCGGTTTAGGGAAGTTCTTGGGATATATGGTGACCATGCAAGGTATCGAAGTCAATCCCGACCAGATGAAAGCCCTCCAAGACATCGAGGGACCTACAAAGGCTAGGGAACTCCAAAAGCTCGCTGGTATGGCTACATCATTGAATCGTTTCATTAGTCGGTTTTTCGATCGAATGAGACCCTTCTTCCAACTCCCAAGGAAGAAGGCTGACTTCGAATGGGGTGACTAGTGCTCCGAAGCACTCGTAGAGTTGAAAAAGTATCTTTCTTCCCTTCCTCTTTTGTCTACTCCAGTCCCCAACGAAGAGCCCTTTCTTTACTTGGCTCTCTTCGATCACGCTGTGAGTGCAGTCTTGATTAGAGAGGAAGGAAAAGAACAAAAGCCAGTATGCTACGTTAGCAAAACCCTCTTGGATGCCGAAGCCAGATACCTACCTCTAGAGAAGCTGGCATACTCCGTACTGATAGCTTCTAGGAAGCTTGCTCACTACTTCCAAGGACACACTATCAATGTCCTCACAGAGTACGCTCTAAAGTCTGTGTTCAGCCGAGCTGATTTCTTGGGTTGGACAACGAAGTGGGCAGTAGAATTGGGGGAGTTTGACATTAAATTCCAGCCACGGATTGCTATCAAAGCTCAAGTGTTAGCAGACTTCGTAGCTGAGTTCACTCCAGGACCGACTGGCCCCTCTGAAGGGAGCTCGGCCTTAGCAACCAAAATCCGCAACACTCATCAAACCCTCGCTGAGGTATGAAAACTTTTCATTGGAGACGTTTGGCAACTGTTCGTTGATGGATCCTCCAACCAAAAGGGTTCTGGAGCGGGAATGGTCCTTATTTCACCAGAGGGGTTTATTTGGAAGCAAGCTGTCAGACTGGGATGGAAGGCTTCTAACAATGAAGCGGAGTACGAGGCTCTGCTAGCTGGTCTCCGCAGTGCTGAACACTTTAATGCAGAGGAGTTGCTCGTTTGTAGCAACTCCCAACTTGTGGTGAACCAATTGACAGGAGTATACGAAACTCGTGATGACCGGATGACATCCTATGCAGAACAAGCCAAGCACCTAATCCGCAAATTTCAATCTTTCAGGGTTGTGGAAATTGGCCGTGATGGAAATAGCCACGCCGATGCGTTAGCCTGTCTTGGCTCTTCGGTGGACTCTAGAAATGGTCTCAAGATATGGGTCGAATTTGTTCCTCAACCAACCATCGATCCACCCAGCTCGGTCCTTTGTACTGACCTTGGTTCGAGCTGGATGGACCCTCTCTTTCCCTTCTTAAAAAATGGTGCCCTTCTAGATGACAAGAAAGAAGCACATAAAACAAGGCACCGAGCTGCGCGATTTTGGGTCTCACCTTCGGGCAAGCTCTACAAAAAGTCTTACCTCAGTCCGTATCTTCTTTGTGTTCACCCCAATCTTATGGAGAACTTTCTTTATGAAATCACGAGGGGATCCGTGGCAGTCATACTGGAGGTCGGTCCTTAGGCACACCGAGCCCTCACTCATGGGTACTGGTGGCCGCGTATGCAGAAAGATGCCCAACAGTATGTCCGAAAATGCGACAAGTGCCAAAGGTTTGCCCTACACATTCATCAACCAGCCAAGAACTTAACTCCCCTCACCAGTCCATGGCCATTTGCACAATGGGGTCTGGACATCGTTGGACCTCTAGCAAGGGGTACTGCGAACAAAAGGTTCTTCGTTGCTGCCACTGACTATTTCACTAAGTGGGTGGAGATTGAAGCCTTAGCAAGCATAAAGGAAGCTGACATGAAAAGGTTCGTTTGGAGGAACGTCATTACTCGGTTCGGTATCCCAAAGGCCCTACTATCTGACAACGGCACCCAGTTTGATGGGAAGGTTTTCAGGAAGTTCTGTTCTGACTTAAAAATTGAGTTCCGAAATTCTACTCCAGTCTACCCTCAAGGCAATGGTCAAGCTGAAGTGTCTAACAAGACGGTCATCAATGAGATGAGGAAGCGGTTGGAGAAGGCCAATGGCAAATGGGTGGAAGAACTGCCAAACGTTCTGTGGGCATACATAACAACACCATGGCGATCGACAAGGGAGACGCCTTACTCTCTTACTTATGGGATGGAGGCCATCATCCCCTTGGAGGTTGGGCTTCCCACTATTCGGTCTGAAATCTTTGAACCAGTAAACAATGATGAGGCTATCGTCCAAGCTCTTGACCTGACAGAGGAACGCAGAGAGGCCGCGCTCATTCGTCTGGTAGCAAACCAGCAACAACTTACTAGAAGTTTCAATAAAAATGTGCTAATTCGCCAATTTCTACCTAGAGATCGGGTGCTAAGGAAAGTCATGGATCATAAGAAGGTCCCTGGTGAAGGGAAGCTCGGCCCTAACTGGGAAGGGCCTTACAAAGTTACCTCTGCCTTAGGCAATAGAGCTTATTACCTGACTGACCTAGCAGGCAAGCCATTCCTCGTCCTTGGAATGTTGCCAACTCAAAGAAATACTATCAGTGATGTAATGATCTAAACAACTTTTGTGATCGCAATTCTCTCAGTATTATTGAAACCAACTTTTCCCTATGAATTGTGTTCTTTTTCATACGCGTCGTACATATTTTCGCTCGGCAATTGAGCAAGAGCAGGTTACAGGTCTTAACCTACGCCCCAGCTTGCAAACTCGGCCCTTCGGTTGGAGTAAGGCGCTAAGTGGTATAGCTTGGTGGAATTTATGCCAAGTATCGTTACTTGAAAGCATGGTCCATGGTAACAACTCGCGCTCAACGAAGAGCTGAGTTACACTCTACGATGAGTTAAGCTTGACCGAATCAAGTAAAAGCCGAGCAACAAAATGCCCGGCCGAATCTAACTAGACATTTCTAAAGTACAAAGCCTGGTCTGCCCGATTAGACGCCCTATATAGTCTCAGAGCCTCTGCTCGGCTAGGGGCACGAAAAGTTCTTTCTTCAAATTTTTCTAAGGCACAATGCTTATTTTGCCCGTTTAGACGGTCCGATCGGCCATGGAGCCTCTGCTTGGGCGGGGGGCATGGAAAATTCTTTCCTCAAATTTTTCTAAGGCATAAAGCCTAGTTTTACCAAACAAATAGCCTCCTTCCCTACGGCGCCTCTGCTCGGATTGGAGGCATCAAAAGTTCTTTTTTTCGATTTTTCTACGGCATGGAGCCTAGTCAGACCGAACAGGCGGCCTCCTTCTCTAGAGAGCCCCTGCTCGGCTGGGGGCAAGCATAACACATGCAAACATTCAAGACATTTCGTTTTCTTTTGTTCAAAGTGAGGGCCAAACAGGTAAATAAATTAGGAATTTGGTGGATTTTGGGACCCACCTAAAAACAAATAAATAAAAAAAATAAAAATAAAAAATAATAATAATAAAAAAATTTGCAAGGCAAATCAGTATCAGAAGGCAGGAGCACAACCAATGAATGGTGGCTAAGCTGTACAAAGGACCAAGGTTAAAAAAAAAAAAAAAAAAAAAAAAAAAAAAAAAGAGTCAAGAATCATGGGCCAGCAAGAATTCATGCAAATTATATGAACAAAGGCCGTGCAAGTGAAGCAATAAGAAGCTTGGTGGATTTTGGGGCCCACCTAGCTAGTTTATACAACTCCAAACATTTTTACAATTCCAAGTCAAAAGGTCACTGCTAGGACAACCAACATGCCTAATCAAAATCTGTGAGTGGGCTAAGATGACTATTTAAAATATATATATATATATATATATAAATTTGAAGGCTGACGTAAAGTTTGAGCAAATTGGACTGAGATACAAATAATGGCTTCCACTCAATAATTTTTTGTGCAAGTCAGGGGGCAAATGAAGGGGGCACAATTATTCAAGCCTATCTGTATGGAACCTCGTTGGATTGGACGAATGTCCCCACTGGACTGGACGAAGGTTCCCACTGGACTGGACGAAGGTCCCTACTCCGTACTCAAGCTTATTTGTATGGAACCTCGTTGGACTGGACGAAGGTCCCTACTCCGTACTCAAGCCTATTTGTATGGAGCCTCGTTGGACTGGACGAAGGTCCTCACTCCGAAGTGGGCTCTCTCTCTCCACTCTATGATGGGCTGAGCTAAGGGATTAATCTTGGCCTACTCCCCACTCCGAAGAGGGGAAGACCATGGGCCTGGCACTAGCACCCCTTCCCACTCTAAAGAGGGTAAGTCCATAACTTGGGCTCCAAGGGTCCCACTCCACGACACATGAGTGCTAACAGATCAATCAATACCCTGTAAAGTAAAGGGCACGTGGTGCCCGCAAATGACGGATCTTACTCCCCTCTATTAAGGGATATGCTACCATCACGGCTGAGGACCAGGCGGAGAATGAGGAAGCTTGATGAATAAGTCATACGATCCTTATAAAAGGTAACCTTACTCTCTTTGAAAGGGGCGATCTCTGAACTCTAGAAACACACTGGAGTTCTCTATCTTGTCTCTACCAAACTCCGGAACTGACTCGACCGTCGAAGGGGTTTTCGACCAACCCCCGGTCAGGCAGCCTAACTATTTGTTCCTTGTGCAGGCCTTCACTCATCGGTGCACCAGGGTTCGTCCACGAAGTTTCATCTTACTCTATTGCGAAAACTGGTCCGCACAATCACTAACAAATTTAAACTTTTTTGTGTTTATCTGTATTTTTGCAAGAAATTAGGAGCTTGCAGTGCTGTTGGCCACGAGTGTCTGATCATACAAAGGCAGTGTTGACACTGAAAAACTTTCAAAAGGGTGGAGATGGTGGCGGGCCATCTAAATGCGATAACAAGTACCATCTGGACGACACACTTAGGGATGTAAGAAAAATTGAAAAGACCGACCAAACCGATTGAACCAAACCAAACTAGTTACATTTGGTCTGTTTTTTAACAAGAATCGGTCTGTGCGGTTTTTAAATTTGATTTTTTTCGGTTTTTGGTTTGGTATCGGTTTAAGCACTTTGTGCACCGATCTAAACCGAAACTGACCGTTTCAACATATGTTATATTTATAATATATATATATAATCTAATAATATAATGATATTAATAAGTATAATAAACCTTAATTAATTAACCTTATCATCTTTATAACCAAAGTTTATAAACTCTTATTATATTAATTTTAACTCTAACTCATTATTCTTGAAACCTTAGTATTTTTAAACTTTTTTTTGTTTTTATTTTTGTTAATTTAGAAATTAAAATGTATTAAATGAATGGATTAGATATGTTTGAAATGGTAGACAAATAATTAATGTAATATGTTTATATAGATTAATGATTATATTTAAAAGTAACTCAAGCTTGAAAAATCCTAAACCGATTAAATCGCAACAAACTGAACCATTTCAATCGGTTCGGTTCGGTGCGGTTTGATGGAAGAAGCGGTTTGTATCGGTGTTTAAAATAATAAAACCAACATTATCGGTTCGGTGTAATTTTTTACCTAAATACCGACTGTACCGAACCGATTACATTCCTAGACACACTAGTGGTGGCACGGTCAACTGGGTGGTTCAATAACAAAAAAAAATAGTATAGGTCCTAAATTTTCTACCAAACAAATGACTAAATATCTTATATGGGTATGAGTCTACAAAATTATGGATCCCACACTCATGTAGGACATTTGATTATTTATTTAATAAAAAATTTAGTATCTCTAACATTACTCATAACAAAAAGAGGTGCTTGAACAAAATTATCATTTTTGGTAATGGACGAAGTGTAAAGGCAAAGGTAATTGACGAGTGTGTGACTCCACTATGGGTGTTGATGCCACCCATGATTACCAGCCGCCATGTCCTCCCAATATTGTCGATGGCTCCAGTGCCGTGTGGAAGGCTTTGGGAGTTCCAAAACACGACTGGGGAAATTTGAATATATATTGGTCCGATGCTTGATTTCTACCCTATCAACGTTGACAAATAAAGAAAGGTGCTCTAATATCAACCAGAAAAAGAAATAAATCACTCTGCTTGGTTTTAGTTTATAAAATTAAATTTTCGGAAATTTTTATTTTTTTATGTTCTGTATTTTTTTGTTTTTATTAAATTTTTTTAATATTTTAAGTATTTTTTTTTAATTTTTAGACATACCTAACATAAATACATTCAAAAAGTATAATATTTGTGATTTAAAAAAAAAATCACTAAATACTAAAAATATAAAAAAAAAATTCAGTACATTTTTCTTACTATTGTGTATTTATTAATTTTTTAAAATATTTTTTCACAAATATTTTATTATTTATATACATCTAAGTAAAGTGTTTCTAAAAAAGTTAAAAAATTATTTAAAATTTTAAAAATATTCACTAAAAACAAAAATATATAAAAAAATAAAAAATTTATTTTCAAAAAACTACCAAATACACTGATAATAGTTGTTTTTCTATTTGCAAGAGATAAATGTTCACTTTTTTGGTTTCTAGGTCGAGCTTGTGCTTGTGCTTATGTTTTTTTTTTCTTTTTGCCAATAGCTTATGCTCATGTTATGTACTTTCCGTTTGTATGGGTTTCTTTGATGTCAAATCTCCACCCTTTGTGAAATATTTTGATGAGTGATCATTTTATTAGTTTTGGAGGATATATTTTTAATTTTAGGATAAATTACACTGACACCTCTTGAGATTTAGATTTATTACAGTTTTTCCCTCACTTTTTGAAAATTACATCTTCCCCTGAGGTTTAAAGTTTTATTACAGATTTCCCCTCAGCAATTTAATTTTTTTAAATACCAATTTTACCCTCATTGGATAAATTACATTGACACCCCTCACATTTTAGAAATTACAATCTCCTCCCTAAGGTTTAAAGTAGCATTACCAATTGTCTCATCGGTTAGTATTAGTTGGAAAAAAAATTCATCGAAAAAAAAATTAATTGAAAAAAATTTTGTTAGTAAAATTTTAAAATTTCTATTTAAAAACTAACGTAAGCTCATTTTTTGAATTTACGTTTTTTTTCTCAAATTTACAAACTGAGACAACCATTTATAAACCAAAAAAATTATAAAACAAGTTTTATGGCAGTTTTTAAAATTTTTGGAAATATAAATTGAAAATTGAAAATGAAATGGTTACCAAACAGACTTCAAATGATAAAAATGTCGTCAAATTAACAAATAATTAAATAAGTTACCAATGTAAGAAATGACTTATCAAAAGATTCTTAGGCTATGTATGGTTCGATTCTTAGAAATTTTTTTGAAAAATTAAAAATTAATTTGGTTAAGAAATAAAAAATAAAAAATAATTATCATTTTTATATAATTTTTATCTTTCGAGTAGTTAAAAATATTTTTTTAGAAATTAAATTAAAACAGCCATACGTATGTATATAACCTGTCCAAAAGTTAAAATGATAATTATTTTTTTATTTCTTAACCAAATTAATTTTTAATTTAAAAAAAAAAATTCTAAAAATCAAACCATACATAGCCTAAGAATCTTTTGATAAGTCATTTCTTTCGTTGGTAACTTATTTAATTATTTGTTAATTTTATGACATTTTTACCATTTGAGGCTTATTTGGTAACCATTTCGTTTTCAGTTTTCAATTTATATTTATAAAAATATGGGGTATTTTTTTTCAGGTCCTTAGTATTATGATTTTTTAGCATAAAGGACACCAAATATTTTCATAATGTCTAAGGTCCATCAACAATATTTTCATAATGTCTAAGGTCCCTCAACTTGATCCAGAGAAATTTCAGTCCAGAGAAATTTGATCCAGAGAAAATTAGTCCAGAGAAATTCTGGACCAGAGAAATTTTGGACTTCCAAAGAATTTCTCTGGATTCAACCCAGAGAAAATTCAAATTTCTCTGGGTTTAGTTTAACCAATTTTCAAACCAGAGAAAATTGATAAATTCTGAAGTGAAGTAATAGACTCCCTCTATTGTGTGTATACATCTCTACTAGTTTTATTCTTATTATGTGTATGGAGTTTTCTATCATTGAGTATTACAACCTAAACACCAGAACAGCTTTTGGTGATTTGTGTAAGGATGTGTCTCTTGTGATGGTATGTAACATAACATGTTGCTTATATATATTTTCATAGAAAAGTGATTTTGATGTTATTATCTTACTTCTTTTAAAAAAGAAAAGAAAATTAACTTCTTCAATATGTTTTTAAAGTTGGAATCAGTTGTCTTCTTGTCCTAACAATTATTAGAAGGTGCTGCACCTTGGTTTGCTCCATTTGATCGATGCAATTTAAACTCTTTTTTTTTTTCCCCTTTCAATTGGCAAAAGAATTTAAACAGTTTTTGACATTTTATAACTAGGTTGGTTAAATTTTGAGAATGAAGTCAGTTCAGAGCTTGTACCGGATTTTTTTGTTTATGTTTTTTCACCATGATTGTCAAGCCTTTGTAGATAACCAAAACTGAACCTCAATAGCAGTTACTTTCTCTAGCTGCCTGGATTTATCTCCAGAGAAATTTTGAATTTCTCTGACTTCGGAATTTCTCTGACTTCGGAATGTGTTTTAACCAAATTTCTCTTACTACCAAATTTCTCTGACTTCCAAATTTTTCACCAGAGAAATTCTGCTCTGAATTTATCTCTAGAGAAATTTTGAATTTCTCTGGAACTGATATTGATGAACAAAAGACAAGGAAAAAAGAGAGAAAAATAAGCATCTTTTGGACTTGTTTGCAGGCACAACCCATGTTCAAAGACTGAAGAAAATTCCCATAGTTAGTTGACCCAGAGCTTGAAGGTCAGTATCCCACAAGAGGCTTGTACCAAGCCCTTGCCATCGTTGCGATGTGCATCCAAGAGCAACCAAACTTGAGGCCCCTCGTTGCTGACATTGTTACCGCTTTGAATTATCTCGCTTCCCAAACATATGTTTCCCAAACCCAATCTGTCCAAAGCTCCAGCAAGGCCACATCTTCTCATTGAATGACAAAAAAGCAGGACGAACCTCAATAGCTCTTGCTGGTACGGTGTTGATTTCATCATTAGGGTGTAACATTGTAAACCAGGAAGGTTGTCAGATCTTCTTTGCTGTCGGCCCATACGATTGCCGAGGTATCCAAAGATTAGCTGACCGATGACGGTCCCTAAGAGTGCGATGGCGAACATGACGGAGGTGATGGCGATGGGGACTGAGTTACGGCGAGAACGGCTCGATCACTAGTCCACAGATCCGTGAGAAAATCAAGAGAACAGTTGAATAGAGAAAGAGAGGAAGAACTGAGATGGCGGCGATGACCTCTCGGATCGGATATGAAGAGGTCGACGACGAACCAGCCTGTTGCTTGGACTCAGGACAACGTGGATGGAGAGGGATGGGGTGAGGGACCTTAGACTACAAAAGAACAGATTGTGGACCTAATTCATTACTAAAAGTTGAATAGGGATCTTAGACCGATTTTCCCTAAAAATTTTAAAAATTGTCATAAAAACTTGTTTGATAATTTTTTTGGTTTATAAATGGTTGTCTCAGTTTGTAAATTTGAGAAAAAAAACGTAAATTCAAAAAATGAGTTTACGTTGGTTTTTAAACAAAAAATATAAAAATTTTACTAACAAAATTTTTTTTCAATTAATTTTTTTTCTAAATAATTTTTTTTTCAATTAATTTTTTTTCCAACTAATACTAACCGAGGGGGCAATTGATAATGCTACTTTAAACCTTAGGGAGGGGATTGTAATTTCTAAAATATGAGGGGTGTCAATGTAATTTACTCAATGAGGGCAAAATTGGTATTTAAAAAAATTAAATTGCTGAGGAGGGAATTTGTAATGAAATTTTAAATCTCAAGAAGGGAGATGTAATTTCCAAAAGGTGAGGGAGGAGCTGTAATAAACATAAATTTCAGGGGGTGTCAGTGTAATTTACCCTTAATTTTATTTCTTAATTTATTTATCGACTTTTTTTTTCTTGTTGACTTCATTGACTATTTATTCAATTTTTTTCCTACCTGTTCAAATTTTTTCCCCTTACTTGTCCAAATTTTATTGTCTGTTCAATTTTTTCACTTATCTATTTAATTTTTTATTTGTTTAAATTTATTTATCTGTTCAAATTGTTAACATATTTTATTATCTATTCAAATCTTTCTTTTCCCTCTCATCTTTATCTGTTCAACGCAAAAATAAAACAAAAACAAAAAATTGTATGTTTGATTTTTAACGTCATAGTCATAATCATCATCACCACCATCACCACCACTACCATCACTATGGGCTCGCCTTTTTTCGCGTCCTCACCTTTCAGAAAGGGTTTGAAAAGAAGGCCTCACAGTTCGGACTCTACCTATGGTTCTGAATCTAGTCTCACAAAGTGCAATGTGAAATTGATAAACACCAAAGAGTCCAATCCGGCAAATCATTTTGAAAAATCGATTTGAAATCAAATAATGCCAAAATTGGACTGCTTCGCCAGATTATAGAGTCGCCACCTAAATATTTTGTTTTTGGGAAATTTAGGAAACCCTGACTCATGCCAAAGGCTACGTGTCCGTCATCATCAAAGTTGCCTCGGCTCGGAAACTTAGGTACGAGAGGGAAAGGTCCTGAAATGAGCACCCCCATTCGCTTGATCAAAGATCGGCCTCTACTAATCATGATATGTTGTTTTATAAATCTCATGTGTTCTTATTCCGGATATTAAACTAGCTTTACTATGTGACACACACAAACAAGTATAGACTAAGTCGCAAGACTTGGAACAATTCAACTCATATTTGTTTTATGAAAATTGTTTGAATTTGCCACCCTCAAGTGGGCTTAAAAATGCAGATTTGCTACCAAACATAGTGGGCTTAAAATATGATTTGCCACTTTGCAAAGTGGGCTTAAAACTTACATTCGTTGAATTGTTCCAATTCAAACAACCAAGCCTTCATCCACAGACATTCATATAGTTTAGCAAGTAAGCACATAGCCTCATAGCAAGCATGCTAAACATGGCAATATGGCAATCACACTCATGCAAGTATGCTAAAGCATAAAACTCACTGAGTACTCCAAACCAAAATAAAAACTAGTTAGAAAGATGTATGATCCTAACTATGTTAAATGACTAATGCAACACATGCAATATGAAATTAATAGGCTCGGCTACTAATATGGCATTTGCAACACTTTGATAGCATTCTTCAAAACACGTATTCAAATAAGATATTGAAATGGCAATGCAGTTTGAATGATGCGCCGACCCTCGGTGCATGCAAGACAAATGAATGAATGCAAACATGCAAGCATAAGGTATGCTAATTGAAAATGTTCTTAATCTAACCATCGAAAGTGATTAAATAAAAGGGAGAAAGACGTGGGGTTGAAAGACATGCACACACGCACGCACACTTATTACAACCTTATGCCCTCACGAAGGAGGGTCTGAATGAATAAGCGCTAACTAGCTATGCTAATTAAGCTAAGCTAACTGTTACAACACTTGAAATGAATTAACTAACTATTCTAAGCTAATTAAATATCACAAAATGAATTAATTAGCTAAACACTTTAACTAACTAATTACAAAGCAAGTAAATTAGCTATCACTAATTAACTAAATAAAGCAGTTAAATGGCCTCGAGAGGCGAGGGGCACGAGCATGCTTGGTTGGTTTCCTCCCGAGAATCTACCGCCTTGCCATTGCAACCTCTGTTTGTACATGCTAGAACACCAACAGCGCTACTAACTTCTAGAACACCTTTGCTCCAACTCAGGAACACACATGTGCAAAATTTCATTTCTGGCCGGTCGGCTACCAATGGTGGCTGTCAGCTACCATTGGTAGCCGGTCGGCTACTGCTGGTGGCTGGTCGGCTACTGCTTCCCTGAACTTCCTTTTTTTTGCTACAACAGAGGGCAAACAGAGGCGAAACAGTGTATTCTCAAGGAGTGTATCTACTGCTACCTTTCTTATCATCACATAAGCTCAAAGAGTGTAACTCTTGGCTCTCAAACCATCAACCAAGCAATTTTCATGCATGATGGCCAAAGAACCAAGCTTGTACAAATTTAATGAGTGCAAAACAAGACTCAACAAAACCACAACCTTATTATGTATGATCAAGGGTGATGGTGATTAAGAAAATCGGCACGTTTTATCACTTTGAGTATGAAATGTTCCATTTTTCTCATGTTTGAATTAACGTCTGATCCGAACACATGCAATGCAACATGAAAGATGCTTATCTTGCCTCTTTTACTTGTCATGTTTTATTTACTCATTTTAGATTACCAACCCATTCTTTAATTGATTAGTCCAAAAGTGAGTGTCCTCTAATGGAAAGAGGGCTTAAACCACAAGTGTCTTGGGCATGAAAGAGACCTCATGCCGTTGGTTACTAGAAACCCTCAAAAGAGGATTAAAACCATTAAGCACAAGTGTCTCAATTTCACACTTAAGCCAAAAAGAGGTTCAAAACCACTTTCAAAATAAATGAAGAGTAAAGAATAAAGGGAGATTACAGAGATTTGAATGCTGAAATGGAGTGTAAAATGACACTAAAACATGCAAGCAACTCATGCAAATCATGATTAAAAGCCTAAAACATTAAGCTAGTGAAAAAATTTGCACTACAACCACACAATACGAGCCTCAAAGGACCAAACCAGCTCAAAACAGAGCTAAAACCAGTCAAAACAGTGGCAAAACATGCTGAGATTAAGGTACAAAATGCTAGAAAAATATACTCACATGTTAAGCTATCTAGGCTTGCAAGTAAGACACAAGGAGGGGAGGCTAACCCCTCTAATTTTTGACTTCAAAACATGTTTTCCATCACTGAAATAACTCTAAATTTCAGTGGTTTAAAGGCCCAAAAAGTTTGATTTGAAAGTCTTGAAAGATGGCACAAAAGCTCACATAATTAAGCAACAAGAAGGGTAGACTACCCCTTTACACAAAATGACCTCAAACCATCATTTTTAAACCATAAAAATAGAGTTTTTTTAGTTGAAAACCAACTCAAAAACAGTGT
Organism: Camellia japonica; assembly: GCA_030407325.1. Classification (NCBI taxonomy): domain Eukaryota; kingdom Viridiplantae; phylum Streptophyta; class Magnoliopsida; order Ericales; family Theaceae; genus Camellia; species Camellia japonica. The sequence continues at coordinate 16,174,787 of JAPPVO010000029.1, forward strand.
AAAAAGATGGCAAAACAAGTAGTCAAAACAAAGCTTACAAGGTAAGTCTTATACCTCTTGAAGCACAACACTAAACAGCCATAATTTTAGGCTCAAACCTCCTTCCAAAGCTCAAATTAGACCCCAAATAACCTTAGCTCAAAGGTGAGAGTGTTTGGTTAAGGCTTGATATACAAAGGTGTAGAAAGATAAGGCTTTAAGGCACAAAAAAAGAAGGGAGGGAGAGAGAGAGAGAAATTTGATCCAAATTTTATAACCCCCCAAAATGGGGGAGGAGACCCCCTATATATAGAAAATCAAGATTAAAGCTTGTATTCATCCCTCCATACACATGTATGGAGATGCACTTCAGTGAACAATAGTTGGCATAGTTGGCAATCAAATATCTGAAAAAGGAGAAAAATGGCCGCCGGCCACCACTGATGGCTGGCAAGCACAAACCATGGCCGATGGACTGTGGGGATAGCCAACAGGCCACCTTCTCCTCCAGACTTGAAACAACAAGCTCCTGGTCCTCAACCAAGTACAAAACAGACAAATTTAGAGGCTCAAAGGCAAGACGCTCAGCCAAGACCTTCAAGCACTCAAAACAAACACGAGCATACAAAATCATCGAGCCGTCTAAGTCTTGAGGATGGTCAAAAATGGGGTGTCTACAGTTGCCCCTTTTTGACAGAACTCGGAAGTCATGAAATGATGGGAGTGAATGCCAAAGCCCAGAGACGACCCATTTTTGACAAGGCCGAAGACTTGGACAAACAAGCAATCAAAACAAAGAATGATTACTCCTGCAGGCTGCCTACGTATCCCTTTGCAAGGAATCAAACTAGCGTAGTTCTGGGGCAGGATGCAAAATGATACACAATATAACAAAACGTAAATGAAATATAGTGCAATGAAATAATCAAACCACAAGCAGTGCAAAACCACACAAATATCATAAAGGGATAGAGATGCAAAATCAAACTACGTTTAACATAGAAAAGGTGCCGGAACCCTCAAACCACAATTCTCTCAGTGGAGTAGGAGTGTGCACATGCAGAACTATGTGTTTCGCAGCAAGAATACAAGTAATTGGGTGGCATGATATAAGCGAGGAATGATCTGCTGAGGAAAGATCGTGATCCTAAATGCTGAATGCAACAAAACAAACTACAATGCAATGGATGCAGTGAATAAGGCGCAAGCCGAACCACATTTTACCTAGAAAAGGCATTAATACAAAACAAAGCACGTCTAACATAGAAAAGGTGCCGAAACCCTCAGATCACAATTCTCTTAGTGGAATATGTGATGACCCAGAATAAAAATAAAATAAAAAATCAGGATCAGGATGTGTGGGGTGATGAAATATATTCTTTAGAGAGAAAAAGTCGGGACAAGAGTGAGTGGGAAGGGTTTTGTTTAAGATATCTCTCTCTGGCCACTCATTGACTTGCGCCACTGTTAATGATAAACATAACATAACTCAAGTGGTTGAACCTTATATATCTCTCTCTCTCTCTAGGTTAGTAAGCATGAGCTGATTTGGGTTGTTGGAGAACCACCCAGGTGTTTTGTAGTAGAGTTGGCAAATCCTTGTGGGTCTATTAGAAAACAAACACCTACGAGTCCCGGATCTCTGTGAGTGGGAAAAATCTGGAGAGCTCGTAAACCCAACAAACCAATGATGCATTTTGTTGGAGCTCCGAAAGCTGTGTGTTGCATTGCTGCTGAGCTGCTGCGCCGGAGTTTGGCAGCCAATCTTTATCTTTGCTGGTCCGGCATGAGGTGAGGATGAAGCTTGTGTCGTGTCTTCTGGTGCTGGTATGGTGTTTTGCTCCGGTGCCATAAGCTCTGTAAAATGGAATTTGGAGGAGATGAGTGTGGTCCACATGCTGCATTGTAGTGTGGTGAATCATGTTGTATCTAATTATTTGTTGATTTCAACTTTCCCACCGATGCAAGACAGTAAGGTGGAAATCTGAGCTATTGTTGATGGTATCACATGGGAGAGAGGTTCCATGTGGGTAAATCTGTTGGCCCACAGTGTGGTTAAAAAAAAAAAAAACAGCACATGGTTTGGTGACTCATGTTGGGTGTATCTTATTGTGCGTGGACCAAGCTCTTTTTTTTTTTTTGAGGCAAGCTCAGTCCTTGTAAAGTAAGTAGAGGTGAGAGATGACGGCAAGAAAGGGGTTTTTCTTTATGGGTTTTCGGAGAAACCAGAATTAAGCTTGAAAACAAACTGGTGTACACTCTGCCTGGGATTCGATTCCTTTCTACACCATTCCGTTCAACTCCTCTGCATCAAGCTCTCATGGTGACTGAAGGACATCCCATTTCTTGCTCTTGTTGAAGAACCATTCTCCTTCCGACAAGATTTGCGCAGGAAGGTCTTCTTTTGATTCCGAATCCAACCACCTCAAGAATAGAACCGCATCTGCCACCGTAAACACCACTACAAACCCTTTTTTTTTTTTTTTGTGATCTAGTAAAATCTATAAAATTTTGCCTATAGTTCTTAAGGTTACATTGATGAACATCTCAAGAGGAGCATTTTAACCTGTGGAGATCAAAATCCAACAAAGTCGAAAATTAGGGGTTTTGCTTGTTTCCTCTTCTAGCTTGAGTTATGGATTTTTCTTACACTTCTTTATGTACTTTTACTTGATTATATGGAGTTTAGAGTTGTATATAATTTAATTAGAATTTTTAGAAAATTTGTGATTTATTTGCTTAAAAGAGAAATTTTGAGAAAAATAAAGAGTTGATGCCCAAATTGCGAAAGTGTAAACTCAGAATATGTTTGTAAGGTTATGAAAGAGCTACGTTTTAAATTTGAACAAAAACGGAGTTCGATTCGATCGGTTTTGAAATTTTTACCGGTTTGTGACCAAAAGGGCATTTTCAAAGAAAACAAAGGAATTGCTTTTAACTTTTAGGGCTTTTGATCAAAATAGGATGTCATAGTTGAATAATGCTTGGAGAATGAGTTTGGAAAGAAAATGATGTTTTCTTGGGCATTAATGGTATTATTTTGCTTAATGTATCTGTTTGAATAAAACTGACACGGTTAGAAATGGACCTTGAGAGGTTACCGGACGTGATTGTGATCTGAAAGCTAGTGTAGTTGTTCATATTTGATGATATGTGAAATAGAATGTATTTATCAGAATTTTTGAAATTTAATTGTTTAAATATCTGTTTAGAAATATCTATTTTAGGCTATCGGTGGAGGATGGTTTAAAATGGAAATGGTTTTATATTTGTTGTTGCATCTCAGCATTGCATGCTTTATAAAAAGAGAGATAAACTGTTTTATCATGAGCATGGCATGAGCATACTCCTCTTTAGTCTTGTCATTGTTTATATATTGTGTAGTATATCTCTACTGGGCTGTGGCTCACCCTATAAAGGAAATCATTTCAGGTACAAGTGCTATGCCTTCGCCAAGGCATTGACTTGGGGGGACTCGGAGCTATGGTTTCATTTTTGTTTTATTGTTATTTGTTGAATGTAAGCCCAGGGCTGTATTTGTGTTGAGTTGAAACTCAATTTTGTGTAACCAAGAATGTTCTTGGATAAATTTGTAAGCTTGTAGGGCACTTATTATCTGTTTGGCTTTCATTTCATACTTGTTGTAAAATGCATGCTTGGGATTGGAACTGGGGCATTGAGATGTGAACAACATGTATTTGGCATTTGGGATTAATAGAAATGGAAGTATGGAATAGTATGCTATATATATGTGTTTGTCTATCAGGTGAGTTTTGTTGCATAAATAAATATATCCTGCCAAATTTTCGGGGTGTTACAACTTGGTATCAGAGCGCACCGGCTTCGAATACTTTGGGTACGTGGGGAATGGTTAGTACGACGGTTGGTTTATCTCGCTTGATAGAGATATCGGTATGATGAGATGCTATGTGATAACATGCTTATGTGATTATATGGGTATGGGGTTTGATTTCTGAGATGTTGATTGGGTCTGTGAGTTCCTGGAAGTCCAGTCAGAAGAGCACTTGATCACTACTATTTCTAATTGGAACTCTAGCAATGTCATAGGACAATCATTATCTAGAAAGAAAATCTGTATGTGCTTATGTGACTATGTGCTTATGTGGAATGAATTAACTGTTGTCCATTGCCGTAGGACGTGAGTGAGTTAGTTTCGGCACAATTGTGACTGTGCCAATCTCAAGTGTTACCTTTACTAGGATGTTAGGACGTAAAAGGGGGAGTGGTAGGCATGGTAGGCCCAGGAGGCACAAGATGCTAATACCGAATGAGATTCCGGCGCAGGAGGAGGGGAATAGGTGGATCAGAGACCTACTAGGCGTGTGTATGCTGTTACCACGCCAGAGTTAGTGCCAACACCTTCGGTTGTGAGAAGCACCTTCTTGTTCTGTAATTCTATTGCAATTGTATTAATTTACACGGTTTTTCTTTCGTTAATACCAGTCAGTGTATATAAGTGTGTTTGGATTGTTTTATTTCGTTTTTCTTTCGTTAAGCCATGATTTTGATTCCGGTTAGTATGGAATCAATGTCCAGTTTAGAGTTCAAAATTTAATCATTCTCGAATTTAGTCAAACAAAATTGTTTTCAAGCTCAAAGTGTTATGCCAATTACGCCAAAAAAAAAAAAAAAAAACGAAACTGATTTTATTGAAGTCAAGGGATGACATCCTCAATTGCAGAGAAAAAAAAAAAAAACCAAGGGCCTTGTTTGGTTTGTTTTTTAGAAAAATTTTTGAGAAAAATTCTCTACAAACAAATTTTCAAGAGTAATCAAACCAAACAAATTTTTTCAAAAAAAATATCAAAATTTTGCTTGGTTATCTACTTTCTAAAATCACTCTCTTTCTCTCATACACATCAAATCAATCACTTTTTTTTAAAACTCTCTCCCCAAAATAATTTTTCAAAACCATTTTTGAAAAAAGGCAAACCAAACAAGTTTTCGTACCTTTTATCTCAAAAACTACTCTACAAACACAAACCAAACACACTATTTTTTATGACGGCCACACGCCGATTTCACTTACTCGACTCTCCCGCCGAGCTCTTCCTTTTTTTGTCGTCTAGGGTGACCCTTGAAGGCCCTGCCTCAGTGCGTACAGGACCACCGGGAGAGTTGACTCCCTGTTGGCTGTCAAAGGCAAAGTATGAAGGTGCTTCGAATCAGGCCATGACGGTGGTCTTCCGTTTCAGCTCCTTATTCTCCGCCTTCAGTGCACAAATCTCTGCTTGCGCATCCTTGTACATGCACTGGAGCAGAGAAAGTTGGGCGTTTAACTGTTCTACTTCACTGGTCCTATTCTGCAGCCAGTGAGATAATTTGGTAACCGCAGTTACTCTCTCCATGCAAGATCTCAGTGTGAAGTGGTTGGCCTCAATGTCAGATTGAGCAGCCATGATTTGCTCAACTGACATCATGGGAAAGTTAAGAAGAGTAGGAGTAGGGGCACTCTATTCAGGAAGGTTAAAAAGGGTAAGAGCAAGGGCACTCGGTCCAAGAAGGTTAGGAAGAGTAGGAGCAGGGGCACTTGGTCCAAGAGAGCTTGGATCATTAAGGTCTGGAAAGAGAGTGAGGGGACGAGATGAGGCCATGGGTGGTGAGAGATGTAAAGAGAAAGAAAGAAGAGTCAAAGAAATAGCAAAGAATCGACTAAGTTTTGGAACAACTTTTCTCCTCCGCTCAATCTCGATGTTTTGTCTCTCTCAAGGAGAATGAGGAAGAAGAAGGAGAAAAGAGTGATTAAGTAGACGAAAGAGAGTGATGAAGAAGAGAAGAAGACAAAGAGGGAGAGAGAGAGAGAGAGAGAGAGAGTCGAGGCACAAAAGCAGAAAAAGAAGATGGAAGAGAATTGAGGAGGGTAGCTTTTGTCAGCCAGTTGACGAAAAAGAAGACAGAAGCGAAGAAGACAAAGAGGGAGAGAGAGCCGAGGCGAGCTTACAAATCGAGGAGGTCTGCTTTTGTCGACCAACTGACGCAAAAGCAAGGCCGTGTGTCAGACGCAGTTTTCAAAAGAAGAGAGAGAAGCGGGAAAGTTGTATACATGTATGTATCTATATTGTATATTTACGCATTATATACATTTATTCAACTATTTTTGTCACAAGAGTGACTTGGGTTTAGTGGTTTGGCTCAGTGGTTGAGAGACCAAGGGATGAAGCCTGAGGTCAGGGGTTCGAAACCCCGTATCCCTGCATTCATATTTTATTTCCTTTTTGCGTGTTTTGCTTACGCGCGATGACGTCAATTTACGGAAGATTCCGCCGTAGTAACGACATGTACTCGCTGACGTCCATATACAGAATATTCCTTGTCAGTAACAACATATTCTCCAAATGTGTCTGTGTACCTTTTGTTCGTATTTGTCCCTTGGTGAAAATGTTGTGGAGACACCACGGGGTTGAAGAGGCAACTTGGAAATGTGAAGCTGAAGTCCGTGAGAAGTATCCGGACCTTTTTATCGATGTTTAGGAATTGTGATAAAAATGTTATTTTGATATTAGGATGTACATTGTATATGTTACGGAGTAGTGGTAGTTATTTTGGCCTTGGGGTGCATTAAGCGATGGAGATAGTTCGTTGAAGTTGGGTTATCAGCAATAAGGTATGATGTCTTGGTATTTTGAGGAGTCATTTTGTCAAATTTGTGTTATGCTTAAGGAATTAGATCCTATTTTGGTTGCTTTAGGTTATTTATGTGGATAGAAGAATCACTTAATGGTTTATACTAGTAAGGGTTTTAATAATCAATTGTTGTGCAAAATTAATGGTTTGGTTCGTTACCGGTGTGACTCGTTGAGACTCATGTAGTAGTCGAAGAATTTTGTTGATGCATTGGTAAGTACCTGAGGGAGTTTGTGGGTGACAGTAGGATGCATTACAGTACTTGTTTGAATTTCGAGGACAAAATTTATTTAAGGAGGGTAGGTTGTGATGACACAGAATAAAAATAAAATAAAATAAAACGTCAGGATCAGGATGTGAGGGGTGATGGAACATATTCTTTAGAGAGAAAAAGCTGGGACAAGAGTGAGTGGGAAGGGTTTTGTTTAAGATATCTCTCTCTGGCCACTCATTGACTTGCACCACTATTAATGATAAACATAACATAACTCAAGTGGCTGAACCTTATATATATATCTCTCTCTCTCTCTCTGGGTTAGGAAGCATGAGCTGATTTGGCTTGTTGGAGAACCAGTCTAGGTGTTAGTGGAGTTGGCAAATGCTTGTGGGTCTATTAGAAAACAAACACACAAACACCCGAGCTCCGCGAAAACAAACACTCGACGAGTACCGGATCTCTGTGAGTGGGAAAAATCTGGAGAGCTCGTAAACCCAACGAACCAATGATGCATTTTGTTGGAGCTCCGAAAGCTGTGTGTTGCACTGCTGCTGAGCTGCTGCGCCAGACTTTGGCCGCCAATCTGTATCTTTGCCGATTTAGCATGAGGTGAGGATGAAGCTTGTGCCATGTCTTCTGGTGCTAGTATGGTGTTTTGCTCCAAAGCCATAAGCTCTGTAAAATGGAATTTGGAGGAGATGAGTGTGGTCCACACGCTGCATTGTAGTGTGGTGAATCGCGTTGTATTTGATTATTTGTTGATTTCAACTTTCCCACAGATGCAAGACAGTAAGGTGGAAATCTGAGCTTTGTTGATGGTATCACATGGGAGAGAGGTTCCACGTGGGTAAATCTGTTGGCCCACAGTGTGGTTAAAAAAAAAACAGCACATGGTTTGGCTTGATGGTTTTGACTCAAGGTGGGGCAGCCAATTATTTTGGTGAACTCACATGGGTTGAAGTTGGTGACTCATGTTGGGTGTATCTTATGGTGCTTGGACCGAGCTCTTCTCGTTTTTTTTTAGGCAAGCTCAGTCCTTGTAAAGCAAGTAGAGGTGAGAGATGACGGCAAGAAAGGGGTTTTTCTTTATGGGTTTTCGGAGAAACTAGAATTAAGCTTGAAAACAAACTGGTGTACACTCTGCCTGGGATTCAATTCCTTTCTGCACCATTCCGCTCAACTCCTCTGCATCAAGCTCTCATGGCGACCAAAGGACTTCCCATTTCTTGCTCTTGTTGAAGAACCATTCTCCTTCCGGCAAGATTTGCGCAGGAAAGTCTTCTTTTGATTCCGAATCCAACCACCTCAAGAATGGAACCGCATCTGCCACCGTAAACACCATCACAAACCCTCATTTTTTTTTTGTGATATAGTAAAATCTATAAAATTTTGCCTATAGTTCTTAAGGTAACATTGATGAACATCTCAAGAGGAGCATTTTAACCCGTGGAGATCAAAATCCAACAAAGTCGAAAATTGGGGGTTTTGCTTGTTCCCTCTTCTAGCTTGAGGTAGGGATTTTTCCTACACTTCTTTATACACTTTTACTTGATTATATAAAGTTTAGAGTTGTATATAATTTAATTAGAATTTTTGGAAAATTTGTGATTTATTTGCTTAAAAGAGAAATTTTGAGAAAAATAAAGAGTTGATGCCCAAATTGCGAAAGTGTCAACTCGGAATATGTTTGTAAGGTTATGAAAGAGCTACGTTTTAAATTTGAACAAAAACGGACTTTGATTCGATCGGTTTTGAAATTTTTACCGATTTGTGACCAAAAAAGCGTTTTAAAAAAAAACAAAGGAATTACGTTTAACTTTTGGGGCTTTTGGTCAAAATAGGATGTCATAGTTGAATAATGCTTGGAGAATGAGTTTGGAAAGAAAATGTTGTTTTCTTAGGCATTAACGGTATTATTTTGCTTAATGTATCTGTCGGACTAAAACCGACACGGTTAGAAATGGACCTTGAGAGGTTACCGGACGTGATTGTGATATGAAAACTAGTGTAGTTGTTCATATTTGATGATATGTGAAATAGATTGTATTTATCAAAATTTTTGAAATTTAATTATTTAAATATTTGTTTAGAAATATCTATTTTGGGCTATCGGTGGAGGATAGCCATGATTGTTGTAGAAATGCATGAGACTTAGGTAAATTGAACCACATTCCTCATTTGTTGCATTGGACATTGCATTGCATTCATTTCATTGGAAATGTATCTGTTTTTGAGAAATGTTTGGAAATGTATTTGTTTTCGAAAAGATGAATACTTTGGTGAATCTGGGTGGGGGGGGGGGGGGGGTGTAGAACCGCGCGGTTAGGTGTCGAGCCTTCCAGTTTACTGGTAAAAATGACAGTGGTAGTGCATTAGGGCCTACTTGCAGACACTCACCTAGAGATTCACAGAGTCTGTATTCATGTAACAGATATGGTTTAAAATGGAAATGGTTTTATATTTGTTGTTGCATCTCAGCATTGCATGCTTTATAAAAAGAGAGATAAACTGTTTTATCATGAGCATGGCATGAGCATACTCCTCTTTAGTCTTGTCATTGTTCATATGTTGTGTAGTATATCTCTACTGGGCTGTGGCTCACCCTATAAGGGAAATGATTTCAGGTACAGGTGCTATGCCTTCGCCAAGGCATTGACTTGGGAGGACTCAGAGCTGAGGCTTCATTTTTGTTTTATTGTTATTTGTTGAATGTAAGCCCAGGGCTGTATTTGTGTTGAGTTGAAACTCAATTTTGTGTAACCAAGAATGTTCTTGGATAAATTTGTAAGCCTGTAGGGCACTTATTATCTGTTTGGCTTTCATTTCATACTTGTTGTAAAATGCATGCTTGGGATTGGAACTGGGGCATTGAGGTGTGAACAACATGTATTTGGCATTTGGGATTAATAGAAATGGAAGTATGGAATAGTATGCTATAGATATGTGTTTGTCTATCAAGTGAGTTTTGTTGCATAAATAGATATATCCTGCTCAATTTTCGGGGTGTTACAGAATAGGCGCGTACACATTACCACGGAACCATGCTTTAACGAAGGAAATGTATGAGCATATGCCAAATTAAGCTTAACATGGAAAGGATGTAGGCAATGAAATAGTATGATGTAATGGATGTAACAAATAGTGCAGTAGATGTAAAGGGTGACGTACTCCAACCACGCTGGAATCGTGAGAGGAGGAAGAACAAATCCCAAACACGTTGAAATCGTAAGAGGAAAGGAACACTCAAACTACGCTAAAATTGTGAGAAGAGTTCCAAAGACAACTACTCAGGGGCGCGTTCCACGCAACCTGAGATAAAGTCCAAACACACTAAAATCGTGTGAGGAAAGGGATACTTTAATCACGTTGAAATCGTGAGAAGAGGTCCAAAGACAACTACTTAGGGGCGCGTTCCACGCAACCTGAGATAAAGTCCAAACACGCTGAAATCATGTGAGGAAATGAGCACTCTAATCACTCTGAAATCGTGAGAAGAGGTCCGAAAACAAACACTCAGGGAGGCGTTCCATGCAACCTGAGATAAATTCCAAACACGCTGAAAATCGTGTGAGGAAAGGAACATTCTAACCACGTTGAAATCGTGAGAAGAGGTTCGAAGAAAAGTCATCAAGAGTGCGTTCCACGCATCCTGAGAAAGCCCTGGGGGACAACGATCCTAAACGCTACTTAGCGTAAAAGGATAAATGATACAAGATAACGCAAGATGCAAACAAATGCAATACATGTGATGATATGATACCTGTTACAAGCAATGTAGTGCATGATGCTTAGGGAATGCAATAAACAAACAAAGCGGCGCTTTAAAAAGCACCTCATAGGGTGAGTGGTGATAAACCGCTCTACTCTGACAGGGATCTCCCCATTGCGTTCTTCGAACTCTTACCTTCAACTCACAGTTCAAAGGCCTTCAAATGCTGACACGGGGTAACCTCTGCATGTAGAAGCCACATATGCCACTTGTCTTCCTAATCATATTCATAACTTTCCCTATTCTCCAATGGGGTGACAGACTAAGTTGGTTCAGTATCCAGAATTGAGACGCACACATGCTATCTCAATCTATGGGGCTGCCATACAGATTTCAAGTTGAGGATACACCCCTGGGTATTTAAACCAGACTTTAGTCTCAGAAATTCCGAACTTTTATGTTCTAGGTATCGCCATTCGAACTCTAGTTTCCACCGTCGCAGTTGGTCTCCTAGGAACTCATTACAAACACAGCCAAGATGCCTCTGGCAGGGAATGGTACTCAGGGAGAGCACTTCTGATCGCCATTCTGGCTTGAAGCAAGCTTTAACTTGAGCTTGAGGTAGAGGTACATTCATACTTCGGAGCATTGACAAGGCCTGAAAAGGTACATCCGGAATGCAATCTCAGAATTTTCTGAAGTTGAAACACACTAAGATGCTCCAAATTTTCCCTCTTTTCTTTTGCTTTGCAATCTGGAACCCATGTATCTTCAGATAGCTCCTTGTTATATTGTTCTCACATGACCTGGGTTGAACCCAGCAGTTTTATGAAAGAACAAATCCTGTTTTGCACATATGTGGAGAACGACACAGCACTCTGAGCACAAAACGATTTATTTTTGAAATTGATTTGAGAAATGAGTTCTTAACCAAGTATTGAGCCTACGACTGACCACAGTCAAAATGACTCAACAAATAAAAACAAAGGTAAAACAACCTAAACACATCTATTGACACTCGAAACGACTCAAAACAAGAATCGAGACAAACAAAAACAACAAACACAACACTCGAATGTGTTCCAATGGCGAGAGACCTCTCAGTTTACGAGGAGCCAGTTTCTCCAGGTATTGTTTCCCACCCTTTCTTATTTGTGATTCTCACATCACTATGGCACTCAATCTCTATTTCTCTAACAAGCTCTTTCCTCACTTTTTCTCTCAGCGCACATCGCTCTATTCTTCAATCTCATTTATTTTTTATCCCTCCCCTGGGTGGTTGATGGATAAATAGGAAGTTGTGGGCTCTTGCCCCTAGTATTATACTAGATTCTCATTCTTTCACTCACAACTCGTGAACTTTCCCACAGAGGGGTTGTGGCGCGACTGGATGTGCAATAGATCTGCAACTGACATCGGTTGATGATATCGTTGGCTTAGCTTGACCGAGATGAATTACAATATGTCTCACCGGCTAGGTATACAATTGATTGGTCTCACACATTGTGTTTTCTACGCCCCCATTCTGGGTCAGATGCCAATTTGGGTGTGATCATCCAGATGAGGGAATCGAATATCCCGTTTTATTTCCAATTCGTGCTTCGTACTTGGCTTGATAACTCGCTGCTTGGAGGATGAGAAAGCACTTGGCCCTCTACTGTTAGCTTCAGTTATGCCTTTTTTGGCAAGTATGGTGCCTTTTCTGGCAAGCATGTTAACAACGGGAAAAAGAAAGAAAACCTGACTCAATTGTGCCCCTAGTTCATCATTTTGACCATTTTTTTGTTTTGGCTTTCTACTAAAACAATTTTGACCAATATGAGAGTTAGATTAACATATTTGTTCGATTTTCTGATTTGAAATCATGCAAGTCAGGTCGTGAGCATTGAAAATTTTCCTTTTTTGGGTCCAAGAAATTGTCCAGTTTTGGAAAAATTGAATAATTTTCGAGAGAATTAGTTAACCTCATTAAAAATTCTCAAAAACTGTTTTTGCAAATGACCACTGCTCAATCAACACAGAATCTAAACTCGAGATGCACAACCTCAAATCAGAATTTGATTTGTCTTGCAGCTGAATCTTTCTAACGAAATAGGACAACCGATTTTGAACGAAGACGAGCCAATTTACACATGGATAAGATAGCCGAGTTGAACAAGAATCAACCAATCAACATGGATGAGATAAGCAAGTTGAAAATGATTGGGGCCGAACTTTAGGATGAAGTTGCCTACGTATCCCGAAGATGGGAATCCGGCCGTACGTAGTTTCGGGTTAAGGTCCACTCAGGTATTAACACTCTCCTTTTGCGCTCTAACTTTTGCCAAGGCCGCCCTTCCGGGTTTTCAACCTTGCGAGCTGTGTTTTTCTTTTCTTTTCATTTCTTTTCTTCTTTTCCATTTTTTCATTTTGTTCTTTTTCTTCTTTTTTGCTCTAACTTTTGCGTGGGTCGTCCTTCTGGGTTTTCAGCCCAACGAGCCTCTTAAGGATAAAAAAGTTTAACTTGTCCATGTTGATCGGTTTTGAGATCTCGAAGCCATCTGAATCCAAGAGAATGGCTGCTGTTCGCTGATGATGTAGGAGTCCATCCAACCGGGTCTGAATTGCCCCCAGTGTTGTGGATAAGAACTCGATTGTCTTTCAACAAAAACTTTCTTCTTCCAGCTTCTCAAATTTGGCTTTCTTGCAGATCTCCATTGGTTTGCGGAATGACTCATCTTTGACTCTTTGAGCACATCTGACCTTTTTGTCCCTAGTTCAAGGGTTCCTTCTGTTCTAGCTTTGCAAGCTTCCTTTGACGACATCTGACCTTCTTGCCCCTAGTTCAAGGGTTACTTCCAATCCAGCCATACAAGCCTTATGTTTTGGTTGATCGTTGAACATTCTGAATCAAAGTTCAAGGTCTGAAAGCAAAAGGGGTTGAGTCTCGAGACCAAGAGCGATCCTATGCTGCACAATCTCAAGGTCAATTCCAAGCATATCTTCGCAGAACCACGCTGTAGACGTCCCCGAACGTCCCGAGAGGGAATCCTGTTTTGTTTATTGGGGCTTACTACAGTTCAGACTCAAATGTCACGGTTCTGAATCTAATGCCGCAAAGTGCAATGCGAGACCGATAAAGCACCAAAGAATCTAAGTCGGGCAAATCGTTTTGAAAAATAGATTTTTAGAAAGAAGTGCCAAACATGGACTGCTTTGCCAGATACAAAGTCGCCACCTAAATATTTATTTTGGGAGAATTTAGGAAACCCTGACTCGTTGCCTAAGGCCACATGCCCGTCATCACCAAAGTTGCCTCGGCTTGGGAACTTGGGAACGATTGGGGAAGGTCACTTCGTGAGCACCCCCGCTCGCCCAATCAAAGATCGGCCTTTACTAACCATGATATCGAGTTTTGAAAACATTATGCTCTTATTCCGGTTTTATTAACCTAGAATTACTATGTGATGCGCACAACATACAAGTATAGACTGGATTGCCTAAGTTGGAACAAAACATCGCATATCCGTTTGTTTTGAAAATGGATTGAAGTTTGCTACTCGCAAGTAGGCTAAAACACGGGTTTCGACGAATTATTCCAATTCAAACAACCCAACCTCCACCCACAAGCATTCAGGCAGTTATATCACATAAACACATAGCCTCATGGTAAGCATGCTATCATGGCAGTCACTCACACGCATGCAAGGATGCTAAAGCATAAGTACTTACCGAGTACTCCAAGCCAAAGAAAGAAGCTAATTAGAAAACATGCATGAATTCTAACTATGCTGAAATGCCTAATGTAACACATGCAAAAATGCAACTACAATAGGCTCGGCTATTCTAAGATGGCATATGAGATGCAACAGATAACATGTATTCAGCTTGGAATTGAAATACGATGCAGTTAGTATGATGCGCCGAGCCCGGTGCGTGCAATATGAATGAATGTATGAAAACATGCTAACATGAGGTATGCTAATCGAAACATGACCTAAAACTAAGCATAAAAAGCAAGTAAGTAAAAGGGAGAAAGATGTGAGGTTGGGAGACATTCACACACGCACGCACGCACCCTTATTACAAATTCGCCCTCTCGATGGAGGGTCCAAAAGAATAATACAAACCAAATAAATAATTAACTACTCTAGCTAATTAAATATTACAGACCCTTATTTAATTAACAAATTAATTACAAAAATAAACTAAGTATGAAATTCGAAAGGCCGCCGCAGCTCCGCCTCGAAATGATTGGATGATGCATGCTCGATTTGCCGCGCTCGGAAACCCGTTGCCATGCCACTGTTGCCTCTATTTGCACTGTTCTGCACCTCTAAGAATTGTGAAAATCCTCGGGATGCTCCTGAATCACCTCATAGTCATGCTGAAAAGTCACCGGCCAGAATAAAAGGTCATCGGCCACAGGGAAATGGTCATCGACTAGGAATGGGGATATCGGCCAATAATTAATGGCCGGTCGGCATAAAGATGGTCGATCGACCATCTATTCTTGCAGAACCCTGTTTTTGCTGCAGCAGATGACAGACAGTGCATGGCAAGGCATTTACAAGACAATGTGTGCATTGCCACTCTCCCTATCATGCAATGAACTCAAGGGAGCATGGCTCTCGACCCTCGAGCCACCAATCACGCATTTCAATGCATGATGGCCAAAGGTGCCAAGTTTGCAAATCAATGTAAAATGAATGCAACAAAACAAATGAATGCTACACACTCTATCATGTTGAGATCAAGAGTGTCAGCGACCGAGGATCGAGGCGCGTTTCGTCACTTTGAGTACGAACGTCCCTCATTCCTCATGTTTGGTTTGACACCCCAAGCCAAACAAAATGTAATGTATGCATGCCATATACAATGCAAAACATGCAACCAATGCAATG
Organism: Camellia japonica; assembly: GCA_030407325.1. Lineage (NCBI taxonomy): Eukaryota > Viridiplantae > Streptophyta > Magnoliopsida > Ericales > Theaceae > Camellia > Camellia japonica. Next base: position 16,190,220 of record JAPPVO010000029.1, read on the forward strand.
CAACATGAACATGTTAACTCGATGAAATCTAATGCTACCTAAGCATGCAACTTAATGCCAATGCAACATGAACATGCCAAGTATACAACAAGGTTATGTAATGCAACTAGCTAAGCATCATGCAATATACTAAACATGCAAACATGAGATAATGCAAGTATGCAAATAATGTAACGCAACATGAGTGTGCCTACTCAATGCAACTTGCACAAGCATGTAACAAAGTGTAAACTAGCAAGCATGTAACGAGATGCAACATGTCAAACATGCAACTATATACAAGGATGGGCTTAAACCGGAATGGGAGACCTCAGCCATGCCCTAAAACAGTGGCCAAAATACCGAAACTAAGGCACCGAAATGCAAGACAAACATGCACACATATTGGTCCATCACTTAGGCCACAATGCACAACCTTCAAACATGAGCGAGATGTGATGAATATGAGAATATGGCATTACAATAAGCTCTGAAATCACATGAAGAATGATGCCAAATTGACTACACAATGCAAACATGGCATGCTAATGGAGTTAAAGTTCAAAGCTAGCCAAGGGGCTTGAACCTGACTATGTCAACCAAGCCCCAAAGGGCCAAGGGGACCAAAAACAGTCCCAAGGCTGACCAAAACAAGCCTAGAACATGTGTGGAATGGAGCCAAAACATACTATAAAGCCGAGCACAAAACAAGGTGCACACAAGGCCCAAAAGGGCAAATGCACTACACCTACTACAACCAATCAAGGCATGGATTAGGCCCATAAAATCAGAGTTATAATACATCAAATGGAGCCCCAAAACCCAGTGATATGGCAGCCCAAGGACTTAAACAAAGAGGCATGCACAATGACCCCTTTTTAAGGCACAAAACGAACAACTCCTCAAAGTATTGAAAGGATGGTAAATACAATCATACAAGCATGGAACATGGACTGAAATAACATGATAAGTGATTCCAAATCACTGAAATAGCTCAAGTGAAGCATGCTTATGACTCGCACACACAAAGCAAACAAGCTAAAATGCATGGTAGCTATACAAAGCATGAAAAGCATGACCAAATCAACACCAAACAGAGCTTAAACATGGTGAAACAAGATTGAAAACTTCTCAAAGTTAAGCTGAAACATGCTGGCATGGTGGTCTAAATGCATGATATATGTTAAGGCAAATAATGGCATTACAAGACAAGCATATGATGCATGCAAGAGACCACTAAATCAACCAAAAACAAAGGTATAATATGACCAAATGACATCAAATACCTACTGAAATGAAGCCAAAACACCTTAAGCCAACATGCTACCTTTACAAGCCAATAATGCAAGCATATAAGACACAAAGGGAGAGGGGTGTCCCTCCCCTATACAAGATCTCAAAACCACTTCTTTACCACTAAAAATCCTCTGGATTTCAATGGTGAGAAGGCCAAGACAAAAGGGTTACAAAGCCCAAAGAGAAAGGCACAAAAAAGGGGCCAAACAAGGCCTAAGAGGGGGTGGACGACCCCCAACACAAAAGTAACCTCAATGAAACATCTTAAGCATGAAAAATCAAAACTTTTATCAGTAGAACACTAATCTTAAAACAGTCTGCAAGATAAGCTAAAAGCCCATGCAAGAATGGAGAATATAAAGTAATAGTGCTCATCCTTGAAGAACGCTTCAAGAACACCAACTTCAGTCCCTCCTTCTGATCAAAACCAACTTAAAAACTTTGAAACCAGCTCCTCAACACCTCAGTAATCGGAGTATAGTGTAACACTAGGTGTCTTAGTGCAAAACTAAGAACAAAAAATCCTTTAGAACAATATTACACACACAACTATGTAGAGAGAGGGAGATATAGAGATATATGGATATATAAGTTGTATCTCAGAGTTCTTCAACCCCTGGAAAGGGAGGGGAGGCCCTCCTCTTATAGGAGATGCAATCCAAAGCTTCCAAGGGAAGCTAAGTAAAGGATGAAATCCCTCCATACACGTGTATGGAGGGCAGATTCTGTGCTCACCAGTTGGCACAGCTGGCATGCACAAAGCCTGAAAAAAGTAAAGAAAAGGTCCCGGCCAGAAAAGAGGTCGATCGACCAAAACAAAGGCCGGTTGATCAGAAAAGGGTGCCGATCGGCTAAACATTTGGCCGATAGAAATAATACATCGCCGGTGGCATCATGCCAAGGCCGGTGAGGTGTGGGGATGGCCAACAAGCCATTCCCTGCCCTCAGAATAAAAAACACAAGTGTTTGTGCACAACCAAATACAAAACAAACAAATCGAGAGGTCTAGAGGCAAGGCGCGCGACCGAAACCTCCGAGAACTCAAGATGAACACGAACATGGATGATCACCGAGTGTTTAAACGGTGACGTCCAAGTCTTGAGGACGGTCAAAAATAGGGTGTCTACAGTTGCCCCTCTTTGACAGAACTCGAAATTCATAACAATGACGGGAGTGAGTGTCAAAGCCCAGAGACGACCCATTTTTGACAAAGTCGAAGACTTAGACAAGCATACAAGATAGCAAAAGTATGTGCCCGTAGGCAAGGGCAAGATGCAAGGAATATGCACGATGCCGAACATAACTTATGATCATGCAAAGAGAGCTGTAACGAAGCAAATACATACAATAAATGCAACAGGTTAAGCAATCAAACACAAATCTAACTACATTTCATGCAGAAAGGATGTAAGAGAATTAATTAATTCTCGCTACGTCTCACGTGGAGAATACAATACCTGTCCGGTTCGTCTGGTTGCGCCAGCCTCAAATGAACCGTACATACAATATCGTGCCTGTCTGGTTCGTCTGGTCGTGCCAGCTTCAAATGAACCGTACATACAATATCGTGCCTGAAAAAAGAAAGAGAACTTAACAGGTACAATTTCGTTAGAAAACATGCATAGCAATGCAAGTGATAAGTGCGTGATAACGCAGGTGAAGTGTGCATAACAATGCAAGTGACGTGCGAGACAACGCCAGTAGGAGAATGCAAGACAATGCAACCCAAAGACGACGCATAACAATGCGGATTGGATGCAAAACAATGCAAGGAGGGCACGCGCAATAACGCAAGCCGAGTGGTGCATAACAATGCAAACCGAGTAGTGAATAAACACATGTAAGTAAAGCATGCGCGACAACGCATACAATGTGTGAAGGTGAAGATAATTATGAACACATGTAAGTAAAGTACACGCGACAACGTGTCCAATGTGTATAGGAACTTGAACACATATAAGTAAAGCACATGCGACAACCTGTACAATGTGTATAGGAGGAATGAACACATATAAGTAAAGCATGCGCGTTAATGCAAGCAATGTGCATAAGAAGTTGAACACATATAAGTAAAGCACATGCGATAACATGTACAATGTGTATAGGAGCTTGAACACATATAAGTAAAGTACATGCGACAACATGTACAATGTGTATAGGAACTTGAACACATATAAGTACAGCACATGCGACAACATGTACAATGTGTATAGGAACTTGAACACATATAAGTAAAGTACATGCGACAACGCATACAATGTGTATAGGAACTTGAACACATATAAGTAAAGCACATGCGACAACATGTACAATGTGTATAATAAAGAACTTGAACACATGTAAGTAAAGTATAACGCGACAACGTGTACAATATGTATAGGAACTTGAACACATATAAGTAAAGCACATGCGACAACATGTACAATGTGTATAGGAACTTGAACACATATAAGTAAAGCACAACGCGACAACGTGTACAATGTGTATAGGAACTTGAACACATATAAATAAAGCACAACGCGACAACGTGTACAATGTGTATAGGAACTTGAACACATATAAGTAAAGCATAACGCGACAACGCATACAATGTATATAGGAACTTGAACACATATAAGTAAAGCACATGCGACAACATGTACAATGTGTATAGGAACTTGAACACATATAAGTAAAGCACAACGCAACAACGCATGCAATGTGTATAGGAACTTGAACACATATAAGTAAAGCACATGCGACAACACATGCAATGTGTATAGGAACTTGAACACATATAAGTAAAGCACAACGCGACAACGTATGCAATGTGTAAAGCAAAGAATAAATAATGTTCAGCATAAGTATGGTGAAGGCATGCTATTCGCGATATTGAGATGCAACCAAAACAAGACGAGGCATTGTTCAAAGAAAGACATGTAGCGAGTGCGCTTATTCCAGTTATAACAAAGCATTGTAATATAACAAAGGATTGTAATATAACAAGTTTAAAGCGATCTGCAGAACTCGCAAGATACAAAAGGATACGAGAAAGGATGCACTTTGCACGCACCGAGCATCGCACACAAAAGACACGGCTCGAGGTCAACACGAAGGCCGATTAAGGTTCAAAAGCGCACCTTCTTGCACTGTCTTGGGTAATGGAGGCACCAAACCACATAACTGACCCAAACAAGGGTATGGGAGGTGCATCGACCACAAGGGGAGGCCACCGATATTGATCTAGGCATTCTGCTGCTTTTTCTTTTCCTCGCTCTGTTCAGACATTTTGTTGTTTTTCCCCCTTTTTGCTTTACTTTTGTTTTTACTGGTAGTTTAAGCACATTGCACTGCCTCAGGCAGGTTTTATTTTCCTCAAAACTATGTACTTGAAAAGTTGATGGAATGAAACAAGCTTTTTGTTGAAAAAGTTTTGCATTTGTACATTCTATACATCGCATCGCATCACATCGCATCACATTAAATTACATAACAATGTAAATGAGATTGAACTTTGTTTTGAAAACTAAGCACTTGCACTGTAATAATCCGGTAGTGAACCGACTAAGGACAAAACAACTCGATAAGCAAAAACGAAGACCTTAACAAGTTAATCAAGTGTAAATACAACTCGATAAGCAAAACAAAGACTTAAAGAGGATGAAATACAACTCGATAAGCAAATGTACAACAACCCGATAAGCAAATAGGTGTGACTTCGCAAAATCATCACCCGAGGCACCGGTAATGGAACCAGTCATAATTTTTCAGCATACTCAGCAAACAGGTAGTCCTGAGGATAAAAGGGAAGACCATCGGCCAAAGGAGGAGGCTATCGGCCACAATAAATGGCCATCGGCCATAATAACAAGCCGACCGGCCAAAATGGTGGTCGACTGGCATTATTTTTGGTCGACCAGCCAAAAATGACAAGGACCACCAGAATGTTGCCACCTGTCTCCCACTCAGATCTTATCTTCTACAAAATCCCCAGCTTCGTGGTTTTCCTCATTTCAACACTGGTTTGCACCAAATGGAAGAGTTTCTTGCCCAAAATCTCGCAAATTGGATTGCCGACTTGGATGGCTTGGAAAAGCTGAATTTCTGAGGTTTCTGCATAAATGCACTATTCACGCTGAGTCGCACCCCGCTGCATTTTCCATTTCTCCATGCCGCGGCAAGGTTTTGGAATCCGGTAACGCATGTCTTTAGTTTTGGCAGGCAAGAGATATGTCCTACCTTTGAAGACTTTCAAGCTTTGATGGAATCCGAGCGCAACGAAGAAATCTTGCCCCAGCTCCTCTTCGGCCATGCCCAAACCTTAGGTTGAATGTGTGGCCTTGCTATGCACGATGCTCGATCTTTGATTTATGACGGAATGCTGGATATTTCGAGTTTGATTTGTCGGTTTTCCGATGTCGGCGACCGTGGTGACCATCATTGGCAAGGCTTTCGGCGACATGCCCTTTGTTTGTGCATGCTATCTCATTTCTTGCTTGCATCAGGCTCCAGAGGATCTAGCGTCCGGTTGATCGAGGTTGCCTAAGGCTTAAGAGAGAGCAAAAGCTGCATTGCCATGTCGTTGGCTGAGACATTGATGGGCTTGGATGCTTTTCATCGCCAAGAGATGACCAGATTTGCAGGGAGCCCACTACTGCTACAGGTAATGTTTCCCACCCTATCTCACATATATATTGCTTACATCACTCAGCCCTCGAGCTCGTTTTTTCTCATAAAGCCCTTTTCTCACTTTTCTCTTGTCGTACATCTCTCTATTCTTTAATCTTTCATTTTTCATCCCTCCCCGGGTGTGATTGATGGATAAGTTGCAGGTGGTGGACTCTTGCCCGGCATACTCAGCTCGCGGCTACTTTTTTCGACGTCGCCTAGTCGATGCCCTTGATGAGGGATGGTGGTTTGACTGGATGTGCAATTCGTCCGCAAATCGCATTGCTTGGCGTTGTCCTTGGCTCAATCTACCGGCAATGAGTTATAGCATGTCCCAGTAGCCTGGGATTCAGTTGATTGGCCTGACATACTGCGTGTTCTACTTTCCTTTCTGGTTCCAGCGCCAGTTTGGCCATGATTAGACTTGCCCGCCAGAGGGGATAGAATATCCTGCTGCATTCCCAGTCTGAGGCGCGCAGCTTGCTCAGTATGCCACAGCATGGAGGACGAGAGAACTCCTGGCCCCCGCTCCCACTTTCAGTTGCACTTTTTCTGATGAGTGTAAAGATTGGCTCAATGAACAGGCACAGATTGGGCCCACTTTGGCGTCAGAAGCTTTGACCAGCTCTGGGAGGGGGCGTAGGAACACCTGACTTAGCTATGCCCCAGATTTATTGCTTTATTAGTACTTTCAAGTTTTGTTTATGAATGTAACCAAAAGCAACTTCAATTTGTATGCAAGAGCAGGAGGACTCTGTATTGAAATCAATAAAATTGAAGGTTGTGGGTACTGAAAATTTTCTGCTTTGATCCAAAAATGGTCTAAGTTGTAAAAAGATTAATTTCAAAAAATCAACTTTTATTAAAACTTTTCAAAACCATTTTCGACATGGATCAAAACTAGACACGCCTGAGATCTGTCACCGAGACGCACAACCCCGGATTCCAGCAACTGGAAAGTTGCCCCTAGTTTGAATAGCACTGCACCGGAGATCGCAACCGAAGCTCTTGAATGTTGAATAGATAAAGATGACCGAGATGATCAAATGGACAAAGTTGATCGGCGAAAAGTTTATGGCTAGACTTCAGGAAGAAGTTGCCAACATATCCCAAATATGGGAATCAAGCCTTACGTAGTTCGGCTCGGGTTCACTCGAGTATTTTTACTCTCCTTTTATGCTCTAACTTTTGCCAAGGCCGCCCTTTGCGGGTTTTCAACCTTGCGAGCTCAGTTTTTGTAATTTCAAATTTTTCATGCTCTAACTTTTACCTAGGTCGCCCTTTCGGGTTTTCGGCCTAGCGAGCTTCTCAGGGGTAATATTTCTTCAACTTGTCCATGTTGATCGGCTGTGAGAACTCTAGGCCATCTAGGTCCATCAGAACGACAGCTCCACCTGACCAGATAGTCTTGATGATGTAAGGACCAGTCCAATTGGGTCTGAACTTGCCCCTAGGGTCGTGGATGGGAGCTTGGTTGTCTTTGAGCACTAAATCTCCTTCTTTCAAATTCCTGGACTTAACTTTCTTGTTGAAAGCCCTGGCAATTTTGCGCTGATAACCTTAAACATGGTACAGTGCTTTCAGTCTTCTTTCATCAAAGAGCATGAGTTCTTCAAATTTGCTCTGTTGCCAATCTGCTTCGGCTATCTGACACTTAGCCAACACTCTCAATGACGGAACCTCAATTTCAATATGTAGAACGACCTCCATCCCATAAACTAATGAATACGGAGTCGCCCCAATAGAAGTTCTAATTGAAGTCCGGTAGCCCCACAGAGCAAATGGCAACTTATCTGGCCAGTCCCGGTAGGTTTCCACCATCTTCTGTAAAATGTGTTTGATGTTCTTATTGACGGCCTCAACTGCTTCGTTGGTCTGCAGCCGATATGTGGATGACTTATGAAAAGCCACATTGTATTTTTCCAACAAGTCAATCACTTCCTTCTTGAAGTGGGAGCCATTATCTGAGATAATCTCGTTCGGGACCCCGTAGCGACAAATGATGTTGTTTCTGATGAACTTCGCAACATGTGAAGCTTTCAACACCGCATAAGATTGGGCCTCAACCCACTTTGTGAAATAGTCTATCGCGACCAGAATGAACTCATGCCCATTAGACCCCTTTGGAGTGACGGCCCCGATCACATTGATTCCCCAAACTGAAAATGGCCATGGCGAAGTCATATTGTATAGCTTCGATGGCAGGATATTCATGCGGTTTGCATGGATCTGACATTTGTGGCATCGTTTAACAAAGCTGATACAATCCTCCTCCATGGTGGACCAGTAGTAACCTGTCTGAGGATCTTCCGAGCTAACATACCCCGTTCATGTGCGCTCCACTCTCCTCCATGGATGGCCTCCATCAGGCTCTTCGATTCTTCGGCGTCACACACAGCTTATGCATTCCCAGATGACCTCTCTTGTACAGTTTACCCCGCAGATGATGAACTGAGCAGCCATTCTTCTGATTGCCCTTTTATCCTTGGCATTTGCCCCTGGTGGATACGCTTCTTTCTCCAAGAAGTTCCAGACATCGTAATACCAGGGGTTCTCATCTTGAACCTCTTCTATGGCAGCAATCGACTCGTAGGCTGGCGCAAACTTCTGGTCAATGATGATCGGACGCATCCGGACTCCAAAAGGATGTCTATCATGGAAGATAGAGTTGCTAGTGCATCTGCGAACCTGTTGTTCTCTCTTAATAGATGAGCGAAGTTAGTTCTCAAACCGAGGAATAACAAGTCCAAGGTCTGTACATTATCATCTTTTCTTCTTTGACTTTCCAATCTCCTTTCGCTTGAGATACAACAAGGTTCGAGTCCCCGATGACGTCCAACCGTTTTGCCCCTAGTTCTAGGGCTGCTTCTAAACCAGCAATGCATGCTTCATACTCTGCTTCGTTGTTCGAGACTTTGAACCGGAGTTTAAATGCTAGAGGGATACGGGACTTGTCGGGTGCTATCAGCAACACCCCCCATACCCGTACTGGTTTGACGCTCCGTCAAATACATCGTCCAAAACTTCGTCGATATGCAAAATGGCCTCATCTGGGAATAAGTACTCAACTGCTTCACCTCCTTCCACTGGATGATCGGCTAAGAACTCGCTACCGCTCTTCCCTTGACTGACTTGCGCGTCACATATTTCAGATCGAATTCGGAAAGCAACAGCAACCAACGAGCTAGCCTACCCGTAAGTGCCGGTTTCTCGAAGAGATATTTGATGGGATCTAATCTTGAAACCAACATTACAGAGTGAGCTAACAGGTAGTGCCGCAGCTTCCTGGTAGCCCATACCAAGGCAAACAAGCCTTTTCAACGGAGTGTAGCGGGTTTCATACTCCACATCTTCTTGCTCAGATAGTAGATAGCTCTCCCCTTATCCTCAGATTCCTGCGCAAGCATGCAGCCCATCGTAGTTTCAGTCACTGAAAGGTACAAAATCAACGGTTTTCCCGGCTCAGGGTGACAACACGGGTGGGTTCTGTAAGTATTCCTTGATCTGTTCAAAAGCAGCTTGGCATCGGCCGTCCCATTGGAACTTCTTTCCTTTCTTCAGGAGACCAAAAAGTGGTTCACAAGTCAAGGTTAATTTTGAGATAAACCGTCTTATGAATTGCACTTTACCCAGAAAGCCTCGCACCTCCTTTTCAGTCCTTGGTGGTGGCATTTCTAAGATGGCCTTGATTTTGGAAGGGTCGACTTCGATACCTCTCTGTGTAATCAGAAACCCCAGCATTTTCCCTGCTGTAACACCGAACGTACACTTCTGAGGATTCAGCCGCAACCGAAATTCTCTGATCCTTTGGAAGAACTTTTGCAAGGCGGTGTAGTGGCCCTCTCTTTCTTTGGACTTGACAATCATGTCGTCCACGTACACCTCAACCTCTTTGTGGATCATGTCATGCAATATCGTGGTCGCGGCCCGTTGATATGTAGCTCCAGTTCTTCAACCCAAATGGCATCACCCTGTAACAGTAAGTCCCCCACGGGGTGGTGAAAGCAGTCTTCTCCCGGTCTTCAGGTGCCATCACTATCTGATTATAGCCCGAGAATCCATCCATGAACGAAAGCAAAGCATGCCCCGCTGTGAAGTCCACTAACTCATCAATATGCGGCAAGGGAAAGTCGTCCTTCGGACTGGCTCTGTTCAAATCCCTGAAATCCACGCATACCCGGATCCTGCCATCCTTCTTCGGCACCGGAACAATGTTGGCCAACCAAGTTGGGTATTCGGATACCAGCAGGAACCCTGCGTCAATTTGCTTGGTGACCTCTTCTTTAATCTTGAGGCCCAGTCCGGCGGATCCTTCTGAGTTTCTGTTTAACGGGTCGGGCCTCGGGTCAAGAGGGATCCGGTGCTGTACAATCTCAGGATCGATTCCAGGCATGTCTTCGTAGGACCACGCAAAACATCTTTGAAATCTTTTAATAAAGCGACTAAGCGCTCGCGTTCCTCCGAAGACAACGTGGACCCGATCTGGACCAGCCGCGGGTCCTCCTCAGTACCAACATTAACAGTAGTGATTTCATCAACTAAAGGTTTAACAAATCTTTCCTGCTCTTGATCAATTAAGCGTTGCAAAACCGGAGGAATTTCTTCCCGTCGTTTTCATCAAAATTTTGAAAGTCCTGATTAATACAATAAATCAAGGGCACAGAAAAGTACTCAGAAACCACATCCATTCCATTCTCATTAAGCATTTCCAAATCGTCCGATTCTTCTGTTACAACAGACTCAAAAGAGAAAGAAAAAGACGACCTAGACAGGACTGTGGCATCCGGGTTATCACCCCAGGAATACCGGACTCAGACTCAGTCGAGCTGGAACCTGATTCCGACTCACAGACTCGGTGGAATCAGATTCCGGCTCACTACCTGACCCGGTGCTGCTTGACAAAAATCCCTCCTCGTACTGCCAGATGAGAGAGGGTGCGATGGATGCATCCAAAATGTTTGACGGTAGGCGCAGCCGTTTCATTCCCAATCATGGACACCGAGAAGTTATCCCCCAAGCACTTCTGTACGATCGGAGGATCTGAAAGTAGACAAGCCAGCGCTACCCCCATTTCAATTTCGCGTTCTCAGAATCCACTTTCTCACTGCTCAACCTCAGCTGATGGGTCTGTCTGCTCTCGGCAACATCATCCCCGGATAACTGCAGGTCAAAGAAGATCTCAAACCCGGGCGCCTCCTCTCGCATTCAGCCATGGCTCTGGGAAGCCACAAAATGGAAAGTCCTCCCCCTCCCGGACGAAGCGTCCGTTTAGGGTACCCTGGATGGGTCGGTGCATCAACTCAAAAGGCTTCCCCGCCCGCTTTGCTCTGGCTCTCCCAGCCATCTCCTTACCTTTCCTACCCAATCCTCTTTGGTGGGCAGATAACCCAAGCCAAAGGTAGGGTTGTGCGGCACTTCGGCCGATACTGCAATGCCTTCCGGCCACTCTTTCCCAATCCCATCCCGGGGATGTGTTGAAGCTTGTTCATGAGGTATTGATTGTGCGCTGACATACACCCCTCATCAACAGCCAAGATGTTTTGCACGACTCGAGCCTCAGCCAGAGTAAACCCGATAAGAACACATCCTCCGTGCCGTGCTCGATTTCCAAGACTGGTGTAGACACTTCTGGCGGTGGATGGATTGACGAATTCCCAAAAACAATAGCCACCCCCTTCCCGTGGGGGTATTTCAACATCTGGTGCAAGGTGGAAGAGACTGCCTTTACCTGGTGCACCACGGCCCCAAAAGTAGTTAAAGGTTGCGGGAACGTCCAGGACATGAAAGTCAATCTCGTGTTGTCCCGGACCAACCTGGGTCTGAATTTTCACAGTCCCCATCACCTCCCTGCTTGTGTTATCATACGCCCGAATCACCTGGGCTGTTGGCACGAAGTCCGCGGGCTTAACCCGATTGCATATGCCGTCCTTGACGGGCATACATTAATAGCGGATCCCGTGTCGACAAGAACACCGGTATCCATTTGCTTCTACATTCCACAGAGATGTAGAGCGGTTTGTTATGATTCGCGCCCTCAGGCGGCAGTTCTTTGTCAGAAAAGGTCAACGTCGGGGAACCTCCTCCCGGAAAGACCAATCCCACCAGCTGTTCAGGCGTGGTGTCTATTGAGAGCTTGGCCTTGTCCATGGCCGATAGAAGCCTGTCTATGAACACGTGAAGCCATAAGCAGTCCCCAGATGGAGATGTCTGCTTGTATCTTTTTCAACTGTTTCAGCACGGCCTCTTCTTCAAGTGCTTCTCTTTCTGTTTCTCCGCCTCCTTGTCCTTCCCGGACGCCTCTGGCTGATCTAGTGGGGGCTTGAAATACCGCCCACTCCTAGTCATATGGTCAACTTCACCAATGTACCAGGTATCATCCGGTTGATTGCTTCCCCAGTCCTCATCCGTGTGGGCAAGACATAGATCATCGTCCTCCCACCACATTCCATCGGCAGCCGACAGACACCTGTCCGGCTCCGTTACCACTGTCCTTGTACTCACGGTACCTTTGTCCATGTGCTCGCAGCATCCTCTGTTCTTGTGCACAGCACTTTCAGTCCCCACAGGGCCTTGGCTTTTCTGGCTCTCTCAGAGTCTTCGATTCCTTCTTGTTCCAACTGCGTCAATGCAGTTTGCTCAATCCTGTATTCAAAATGCCCAAATCCCGAGCGAAATTCTTGGCACCGGCGCTCTCCGGCGATGCATTCTGATCCGGCCCTTCCGGCCACAATTGATGTCCTTGCCCCTGACGGGCCCTTTCCAGCTGAGATTCTTCAACAATATCTGGTTGGTCGTCAAGCCACCCTGTGACCTCTGCTGACTCCTCAAAATCGAACCAGTTGACTGTCATGTCCCCGGATCTTGTTCGTTGAAAATCTGGAGGTCAGCAATGTCCCCTTCCAGAACTGCTAATCATCTATCCTCTGATCAAGTCCATCCCCCTGTAGTACACAAATTTCTGCCCCACCGGCAATTCCACATTTGGCCTAATCTGACCCGCTGACGCAATGTAGCCACTCGGATTGTACACCTCCTCAGCAAAGCTCCCCAATTCCTCAGTCCCTGAATCCACTGTACCACTTTCCTCCGAAATCATCCCTGTTCCATCTTCGATGGTCACCACCATTGGTTCAGGTTGGGCTCGGGAGATGTCCAACATGCACAAGTCAGTGCTGTCGGGAAGGAACACCTCCTTGGGTAGGTGAGATGGGGTGATATATTGCTGGGGTCGTATGACATGACCCCGGTCTGGATAAAGTTGATCGTTTGGGAGGTGGAGCTTGGTTGTGTGGTGGGAGAGGGTTGGTTGTGACATTGGGTTTCTCTGGAGGCACAATCACCCTATTATCAATGAGATCTTGAATCTCATGACGTAATCGGAAGCATTGATCGGTGTCATGACCGTGCTGTTGGTGGAAAGTGCAGTACTTGGCTGGATTATGGGAGGGGGGAGTTTTTCTGGTAACGGCCGCGGCTCTAGGGGCTTCAAATGCCCTTTCCTAATCAAAACTCCTAAAGCCTTGGACAAGGACATGTATAGTGGAGTGAAAGTTCTTTGGTTTTTGGGTGGGTATCTGGCTGTTTGCGAACTACTACCGGACGCACCGGTGAATGGCGTAGCTGCAAGGGTTCTTGGGGGATTGGTGGTGACCATGCTTACTTCTGAAGCTCTGGTAGTTGCGGCATTGCTTGTGCCTGTATTGGTGTTGCGGTTGAAGGTTCTCCTGGGTTGCTCTCTGTCTTGGTCAATCAGACCCTGTTTCATCGCATCCTCAATTTGTACCCCCATCTCATGTAAATCTGAAAAGGTGGGGAAAGGGAGCACGATCATTTTCTGCATCAGTTTGGGTTGGAGATTGCGCACAATCATCCGAATCTGATCCTTGTCAGTGGGCCTAGTGGTCATCATTGAGGCCTTGGCCCTCCAGCGGGTTACGAATTCAGAGAAACTCTCCTTAGGCTCCTGCCTTGTTGTCTCGAGATCACGGGTGGTAATCTCGATTTGCGTGTTATAGGAGTACTGTGCAATGAAAGCCTCGGCCATCTCATCCCATCCCAATTCCGCTTGACATCGTCTTCCAATTTTGCGTACCAGATGGCTGCCACACCCGACAGGGTTCAGCCAAATAATGAAAGCTTCTGTAGTCTGGTGAGGCCCATCGGCCTTAGTATGTCCGAAAACAGATGTAGATGCACCATGGGATCCCCGGACCCGTCGAAGCGGTCGATCTATGGCATCTTGACCCGGTCTGGCAGCGTCACAGCCGCGTCGGTATACCCGTCCTCAATGTTTGGGATGGACTTTACCCCTTAGGATTTCTTGAACAACTTTTCAAGCTTGCTCAACTTCAACGCTGTAGGGTCCACCTCGAACTCAAAGGGAGAGTCCGGTTGATTGGTGAGCGTAGGTGCCTTGGATAGTTGAGGTAGAATCGGGGGCGGAGCCAGCCCCGTCAGGATGTCTGTATCCTCCTGGATATTCTGGGCATTTGGCGTCTCCCCGGGTAGTGGGACCCTTGGTGGAGGAGGAGCTTGGTGTGAAGCTGATGCTCCGGCTTGCTGCTGTAGCCGGGTGATTAGCTCTGCTTAGCCCCGTCAGGATGTCTGTATCCTCCTGGATATTCTGGGCATTTGGCGTCTCCCCGGGTAGTGGGACCCTTGGTGGAGGAGGAGCTTGGTGTGAAGCTGATGCTCCGGCTTGCTGCTGTAGCCGGGTGATTAGCTCTGCTTGCTGGGCCATGACCTCGGCCTGTTGTTTAGCAAATTCCGCTTGGCGAACAGCGTCCTGCTGCATGATTTTCATACTTTCTTGGAGTTAGCGCACCACCTTCTCCATCCCTGCCATGTTCTGTTGATCTAGCTGAATATCCGGTATATGTTCCCTCTCTGTAGGAGAAACAGAACTCTGATCCCTACTGTACTCAGGTAGGGTAGACAGGGCTCTCTGAACTGACTGTTGAACTGATATCCTCTGCCCAGCTGCCCTCCGTCTAGTAACCGGGGGTAGAGAATGAAACACTGGTTGTCCGTCTACCAGATCCTCAGATCGATGGAGTCTGCGACCTCTAGTCCAGAGTGCTTGGGGAATATCTGCTTGGTCTGAAGAAATTGTGCTAAACTACCCTAGCAAAAAGATAAATAAAACAATAATAAGGAAATAAACAACTAGACAAACGGACAGCATAACAGCGTAAATAAACACACAACACACAGTTGGGCATTACAACATGCAGTTGATAAGCTGGATACACTGTTCTCAGACACTGATCATTGTTCCCAAATCACTGCCCCCAAAATTGAATCTGATACCCGCAGATAACTGATTCCCAAAATACTGAACTGGTGCCCGCAGGCCTGATACCCAAACTTGTAAACTGATACATACATTCCTATAGAGGCCAACTCTAAAGCACATAACAAACAAGTGAGAGTCAAAACACCCCTATGTTGAGGTAGGGTTTCCCTGTCCTATTTTGTCAGGAGTTAGGGTTTCACTACGCACGCAGTGGTTTCAAACAACCTATAATCGGGTAAGCAACCTGTCCTAGTTTGGAATGGTCACTATGGATTCCGATATGCACTAGGTCGAATGGTCAAAAAGGGTGCCCCGGTGAAAATCGGGGTTTGTGTTCCCATCGTGGCAGAGCCCGTAACCGGTCAGCCTTATGGCACACTTCTCAAAGCGAGCCTCTGGCAAACCGTTCAGGAATAGCAGACAGCAAACACTGTGTCCTAGGCGCACCAATGCACATGCAATGCAAAGAAACACAGAAGTGTAGTCAAAACAAGACATCATGAGTTCGAGTCAAGTTCTCTAAATCCCTAGCGAAGTCGCCAGAAACTGTAGGCGTCCCTGAACGTCCCGGGAGGGAATCCCATTTTGTTTATTGGGCTTACTACAGTTTGGACTCAAATGTCACGATTCTGAATCTAATCCCGCAAAGTACAATGCGAGACCGATAATGTCACGACCCAAACCCGCCCCTATAGGTTTAGCACCGTAACCGACCAGTAATCCTTGGATTACCGAAGGCCTCTAAACAAATTAAGCATATAATAAGGGGCTAGCGGAAGCAATTACATAAATATAATTGTCCAGTAAGCTGTGTTGACTTATATGAAACAGAATATTTAAAGCTTTATATACATATCCGATAGCCAACCATACATTATACCCACACACATTACAATATTTTAAGTCCAGCCAACAGATTTAAAACAAGTCATACATATACATAAAACTAACAGAACTAGAACACAGGACACTTCGGGAACCTCCACGTGAGGCACAATGGTTGGCTGACAACAGAAAACTGATCCAGACAGAAACCTTCAGGCTCGATCTCCAGAATGCTCACCTATAAATATATATATACAAACAGTGAGCTAAAGCCCAGTGAATAACATTAAGGTAAAAGGGTTAGTGAACGACATCCGAACATATCATAAGCGGGAAAACAGATCATAGTATAATCATCCCCATATCAGAACATAATAATGGTACATCCCATAGAACACATAACAAAACATCTTCCGACTAGAGTAATCGGTTCTGGATACCGATTAAACACATATCACCACAATGAAGTGGCTAACGAGATCTCGTAAATTTGTATGTCATGGACCCGCATTTTCATGCCGTCCCCCATGACTTGGGACTATCTATGGATGCCATAATAGATTTCAAACTTGGGATGCTCGTTCACGTAAAACAGATATCATATCAGAAATCATAGCTTATCACATTTCATTTGGAACATAATTCATATGAACGTATCTTTACGATAACGTTACTCACAGTGGTTCCAGTAAGCGGTCAATCAATCCTCGAGTCTTGACCTACAATCACAAAATACATAACACAAGCATGTCTTATCATTACACATTCAAGTGGCCATTAAGGCTTAGCTTTCATTACATTGATCCTTATTCTATCTTATCACATTGCCTAAAACACACACACACTTGCAGTCTCGGAATTTAGTACATTCTTTTCTTAGTGTGTTTCTAACCCATAACCTCATTACTATGGCTTAATTAAGGCTTAGGAATGCCTAAGATGCAATGAGGATGCCAAAACATGCCTTGGAACACTTAGACAAAATTCTGAAAATAAGGTCCACACTCGAGCGTGGCTTTCCTCGCTCGAACGGACATGCAAATATGAGAGGGGTCGTTTGAGCGCACATTCCTTCGCTCGAGCGATTTGTAAACTTGGGAAAAAGTACTAGTTGGTCTCAATCTACGCTCGAGCTACAACTTCCATGCTCGAGCGGACATGCAAATATGAGAATGGTCGCTCGAGCGCACATTCCTTCGCTCGAGCGATCTGTAAAAGACATGAAACTTCTGGGAGCTTGCAATTCACGCTCGAGCGGACTTTTGGTCGCTCGAGCAGAGTGCACGCACTCAGAATGGTCGCTCGAGCATGAACTCCCACGCTCGAGCGTAGATGCAAATTCTGGAATTTCCAGATTGCACCTTCAAGCTCAAAACTCGAATTCCACCTTCCAAAACACATCTCTTGGACCCCAAAACTTGAGATAACATAGTAAACTTGTAAAACATGAAGAATTTAGGATCATTTCATAAAATCATGGCCCAAGGTTTTGCCAAAAGCTCACATTTCAACTTGAAATTTAAGAAACAAAACATGCATGTAAAATCTTTCAAACTCTTTTCTTCAAAACTCAAGAACTAGCAAATTGAGCTCATAAACCCCATGCATGTAAGAAATTCTCTTGCAAAACATGAACTTTAGTGATTAACATGGCAATTCTAACATGCAAGTACTAAATAACTTACTAATATAACTTAGATGCTCAAAATCAAACTTAACATGCCAAAGCTCCATATATTCATGCATGCATGTAGATTTCTCTTCCAAATTCCCTTTCAAGACTTCAAAAACATGGAATTGACTTACAAAACTTGATGAAATATGCATGCATATACCCTTCAACCTCCATATTCAACACCATTGGTGAAATACAAAACTAACATGGTAAATTAACACCTACATGGGCATGTATGTATGAATTGTAACTTAAATCCTTATCCTAAGCTCAATGTACACCTTTAAACTCATAATCTACTCATAAATTAGGGTTTGAATTCATACCTATAGTCTTGAATTAGTCTAGCTCTTGCACAATATCAATGAATTCAAGAAAAATCTTCAACTCTACCTTGAATCTCTCCTACCCTCTCTCTAGAATTGTGTTCCCTCTCTCTCTAAATGAATTCCTCAGATTTTTCACTCAAGGGAGATAACACAAATGAGCTCAAATGAGCTTATATCTCATTATGTGTTTAAGGGGCTAAAACACATTAAATAAAACATAAGGCATGCCAAACGCGACTTAACGAATCGTTCTGAATCAATTTTTAATAAAATTTGCCATAGTGTTCTAAAAATTCCAAATAACACATTGATGTAATCAATTTCGTTCGGGTGCCGATAAGGCTTTCAATTTCCATTTTTTAAAGCGTGTCCCAAAAGATGTTCCTACAAGTAACAGATAGAAAGCCAAAATCATGTAAAATACAGGATAAACACATAATTTATTTTAATCCTCTCATTAACATCCTTAAATACGGGTTAGTAGCTAATTACGGATCGGGGTTATTACAAATAAATCACCAAAGAGTCCAAATCCGGCAAATCGTTTTGAAAAATAGATTTTTAGAAAGAAGTGCCAAACATGGACTGCTTTGCCAGATATAGAGTCGCCGCCTAAATATTTATTTTGGGAGAATTTAGGAAACCCTGACTCGTTGCCTAAGGCCACGTGTCCGTCATCACCAAAGTTGCCTCGGCTCAGGAACTTGGGTACGATTGGGGAAGGTCACTTCGTGAGCACCCCCGTTCGCCCGATCAAAGATCGGCCTCTACTAACTATGATGTCGAGTTTTGAAAACATTATATGCTCTTATTCCAGTTTTATTAGCCTAGAATTACTATGTGATGCGCACAACATACAAGTATAGACTGGATTGCCTAAGTTAGAACAAAACATCGCATATCCGTTTGTTTTGAAAATGGATTGAAGTTTGCTACTTGCAAGTAGGCTAAAACACGGGTTTCGACAAATTATTCCAATTCAAACAACCCAACCTCCGCCCATAAGCATTCAGGCAGTTATATCACATAAGCACATAGCCTCATGGTAAGCATGCTATCATAGCAGTCACTCACACGCATGCAAGGATGCTAAAGCATAAGTACTTACCGAGTACTCTAAGCCAAAAAAAGAAGCTAATTAGAAAACATGCATGAATTCTAACTATGCTGAAATGTCTAAAGCAACACATGCAAAAATGCAACTACAATAGGCTCGGCTATTCTAAGATGGAATATGAGATGCGACAGATAACATGTATTCAACTTGGAATTGAAATACGATGCAGTTAGAATGATGCGCCGAGCCCGGTGCGTGCAATACGAATGAATGTATGCAAACATGCTAACATGAGGTATGCTAATCGAAACATACCTAAAAACTAAGCATAAAAAGCAGGTAAGTAAAAGGGAGAAGACGTGGGTTGGGAGACATTCACACACGCACGCACGCACGCACCCACCCTTATTACAAATTCCCCTCTCGATGAAGGGCGAAAATAATACAAACCAAAATAAAATAATTAACTACTCTAGCTAATTAAATATTACATACCCTTATTTAATTAACAAATTAATTACAAAAATAAACTAAGTATGAAATTCAAAAAGGCCGCCGCAGCTCACCTCGAAATGATTTATGATGCATGCTCGATTTGCCGCGCTCGGAAACCCGTTCCATGCCACTGTTGCCTCTATTTGCATGTTTTGCACCTCTAGAATTGTGAAAATCCTCGGTGCTCCTGAATCACCTCATAGTCATGCTGAAAAGTCACCGGCCAGAATAAAAGGTCACTGGCCACAGGGAAATGGTCATCGACCAGGAATGGGGATATCGGCCAATATAATTAATGGCCGGTCGGCATTAAAGATGGTCTCCGCCGACCATCTATTCCTGCAGACCCTGTTTTTGCTGCAGCAGAGGACAGACAGTGCATGGCAAGGCATTTACAAGACAATGTGTGCATTGCCACTCTCCCTATCATGCAATGAACTCAAGGGAGCATGGCTCTTGACCCTCGGGCCACCAATCACGCATTTCAATGCATGATAGCCAAAGGTGCTAAGTTTGCAAATCAATGTAAAATGAATGCAACAAAACAAATGAATGCTACACACTCTATCATGTTCAGATCAAGAGTGTCGGCGACCGAGGATCGAGGCGCGTTTCGTCACTTTGAGTACAAACGTCCCTCATTCCTCATGTTTGGTTTGACACCCCAAGCCAAACAAAATGTAATGTATGCATGCCATATACAATGCAAAATATGCAACCAATGCAATGCAACATGAACATGTTAACTCGATGAAATCTAATGCTACCTAAGCATGCAAGTTAATGCCAATGCAACATGAACATGCCAAGTATACAACAAGGTTATGTAATGCAACTAGCTAAGCATCATGCAATATACTAAACATGCAAACATGAGATAATGCAAGTATGCAAATAATGTAACGCAACATGAGTGTGCCTACTCAATGCAACTTGCACAAGCATGTAACAAAGTGTAAAATAGCAAGCATGTAACGAGATGCAACATGTCAAACATGCAACTATATAAAAGGTTGGGCTTAAATCGGAATGGGAGACCTCAGCCATGCCCCAAAACAGTGCCCAAAATACCGAAACTAAGGCACCGAAATGCAAGACAAACATGCACACATATTGGTCCATCACTTAGGCCACAATGCACAACCTTCAAACATGAGCGAGATGTGATGAATATGAGAATATGGCATTATAATAAGCTCTGAAATCACATGAAGAATGATGCCAAATTGACTACACAATGCAAACATGGCATGCTAATGGAGTTAAAGTTCAAAGCTAGCCAAGGGGCTTGAACCATGACTATGTCAACCAAGCCCCAAAGGGCCAAGGGGACCAAAAACAGTCCCAAGGCCGACCAAAACAAGCCTAGAACATGCGTGGAATGGAGCCAAAACATGCTATAAAGGCGAGCACAAAACAAGGTGCACACAAGGCCCAAAAGGGCAAATGCACTACACCTACTACAACCAATCAAGGCATGGATTAGGCCCATAAAATCAGAGTTATAATACGTCAAAAGGAGCCCCAAAACCCACTGATATGGCAGCCCAAGGACTTAAACAAAGAGGCATGCACAATGACCCCTTTTTAAGGCACAAAACGAACAACTCCTCAAAGTATTGAAAGGATGGTAAATACAATCATACAAGCATGGAACATGGACTGAAATAGCATGATAAGTGATTCCAAATCACTGAAATAGCTCAAGTGAAGCATGCTTATGACTCGCACACACAAAGCAAACAAGTTAAAATGCATGGTAGCTATACAAAGCATGAAAAGCATGACCAAATCAACACCAAACAGAGCTTAAACATGGTGAAACAAGATTGAAAACTTCTCAAAGTTAAGTTGAAACATGCTGGCATAGTGGTCTAAATGCATGATATATGTTAAGGCAAATAATGGCATTACAAGACAATCATATGATGCATGCAAGAGACCACTAAATCAACCAAAAATAGAGGTATAATACGACCAAATGACATCAAATACCTACTGAAATGAAGCCAAAACACCTTAAGCCAACATGCTACCTTTACAAGCCAATAATGCAAGCATATAAGACACAAAGAGAGAGGGATGTCCCTCCCCTATACAAGACCTCAAAACCACTTCTTCACCATTGAAAATCCTCTGGATTTCAGTGGTGAGAAGGCCAAGACAAAAGGGTTACAAAGCCCAAAGAGAAAGGCACAAAAAAGGGGCCAAACAAGGCCTAAAAGGGGGTGAACGACCCCCAACACAAAAGTAACCTTAATGAAACATCTTAAGCATGAAAAATCAGAACTTTTATCAGTAGAACACTAATCTTAAAATAGTCTTCAAGATAAGCTAAAAGCCCATGCAAGAATAGAGAATATAAAGTAATAGTGCTCACCCTTGAAGAACGCTTCAAGAACACCAACTTCAGTCCCTCTTTCTGATCAAAACCAACTTAAAAACTTTGAAACCAGCTCCTCAACACCTCAGTAACCGGAGTATAGTGTAACACTAGGTGTCTTAGTGCAAAACTAAGAACAAAAAACCTTTTAGAACACTATTACACACACAACTATGTAGAGAGAGGGAGATATAGAGATATATGGATATATAAGTTGTATCTCAGAGTTCTTCAACCCCTGGAAAAGGAGGGGAGGCCCTCCTCTTATAGGAGATGTAATCCAAAGCTTCCAAGGAAAGCTAAGTAAAGGATGAAATCCCTTCATACACGTGTATGGAGGGCAGGTTTTGTGCTCACCAGCTGGCACAACTGGCATGCACAAAGCCTGAAAAAGGTAAAGAAAAGGTCCCGGCCAGAAAAGGGGTCGCTCGACCAAAACAAAGGCTGGCCGACCAAAAAAGGGTGCCAATCGGCTAAACATTTGGCCGATAGAAATAATACATGGCCGGTGGCATCATGCCAAGGCCGGTGAGGTGTGGGGACGGCCAACAAGCCATTCCCTGCCCTCAGAATCAAAAACACAAGTGTTTGTGCACAACCAAATACAAAACAAACAAATCGAGAGGTCTTGAGGCAAGGCGCGCGATCGAAACCTCCGAGAACTCAAGATGAACACGAACATGGATGATCACCGAGTGTTCAAACGGTGACGTCCAAGTCTTGAGGACGGTCAAAAATGGGGTGTCTACACACGCAAAACATTTTTTGAAATCTTTTAATAAGGCGACTAGTCACTCGCGTCGAAGACAATGCAGAACCAATCTAGATCAAGCCAGGATCCTTCTCAGTACTCACGTTAACAAAAATGATCTCATTCATTAAGGGCTTAGCATGCCTCTCTTTCTCTCAGTTGATCAGATTTTTACAAATTCCGAGGAATTCCTCCCTCTTTGTTTTCATCGTAGTGTTAGAAAAGTTTTGAAAAACTTAGGTCAATGCAATGATTTCAAGGCACAGAAAAGTAAGTGAAAATCTCAGTCATTTCATTCAGATCTTCTGGCACAACTGGCGCAATAGTAGAAACAGACGCAAAAGAAAGAGTGTAAAAGACAAACACAAAACAAGATAGTGATGTCCAAGGTAACACCCCCGAAATCACCTAACTCTAACTCAACAGGACTGACTCAATATAACACAACAGAACTGACTCAATACCCAAATCAGAAAGTAAAATAACCAGTATTTGCACATTGCTCAAAACAGTGCGTGCCATCCACTATATCTGAAGTAAAACGAGCGCCATCAGCAGGTGATTCCTCCCCGATCACATAGTCACATTATCCCCCAAGTTCATCGATCCAGTACCGATAGACTTTGCAGGACCTGGTATGACGATGACCTCGTTGTCAATCAAATCTTGTATTTCATGGTGAAGACGAAAACAACCATCAGTGTCATAACCGGTTTGTTGATGGAAGGCACAGTACTTGACCGGATTATGCTTAGCTAGAAGGGGATCCGGAAGAGGCCGAGGCTCAAAGGGTTTGAGATGGCCTTGTCCTATAAGGATTTGGAGAGCTTTGAACAAGGTCATGTAAAGCGAGGCGAAGACTCTCTGGTCTCGAGGTTGGTGCTTCAAGGTTTGTTTGGTTGTGTTGGATGTACCGGCAAAGGGGTTGGCAAGTGCTGACTGAGTTTGATGATCTCTTCTGAGTGTAGGATTGGAGCTGAAAGGGAAGTTTCTGGTACGACATTCCTTTTTTCGGCTTGTCCCTTGATTTAGAATGCTCTCATCCTCAATGGCAAAAGTGTCATCCACAGTCTTTGCAATGACTGCGAGCATTTGCTGTTCGTTCAGTCCTTCAGCTTTCAAAGTCTCAACAGCCCACTGAAGATGTTCATAGGGACCAATGCCTACCCATACCTTGTTCTTTCTATTTGCCTTCACTCTGCCTAGGGATTGGGTCGCTATATCAGAGCGGAGCCGAGTTATTGTCGACATGTCATTGTCCAGACCTGGGATGGCTTTAGGCTGGCCATTTTCAATTGCAGCTTACCCCAAGATTGGAGAGCCTTTTGGCATGAAATTTCTGGCATGTGATATGGTCAATGACGGAGCCAATATCCCAAAGGCCAAATCTGCCACTGTTCTTTGAAGATTTTCAATCATGCTCATCAGGTCAGAAGTGGTGGGTTCATGGGTTTGGAATGATTAGGGTTCGAGTTCATCCATCATGCACAAGTTCGTGTTTTCTAGAATGAACACCTTAGGCTTGGGTAAATAGGTTGGGGTGATATATATGTTGGGGTTGTAGGTGGATGGCAGTGTATAGATTAGATTGAGGTGTGGAGGTGATAGGTTAGGGATGGCCTGAGGTCCTTTTGGTGTAGCCATGATCTCTTCATCAATAAGATCCTGAATCTTATGACGGAGGCGGATGCAACGGTTCGTATCATGATCGTGTTGTTGATGATAGGCACAGTATTTAGCTGGGTCATATCTTGGTGGAAGAGGATTTAGAAGGGGTTGAGGTTCTAGGAGCTCTAGGTACCCTTCTTCTCGCAGCATTTTCAAAGCTTGAGAGAGACTCATGTAAAGAGGATGAAAATTGGGCTTGGGCCGATTTGAAGTGGTTGGTTGGCCATTGAGGGGAGTGGTGAGAGTGGTAGTGATAGTGCCTACTTTGAGCATTTCGCAGCTGCTACCATTAGTAGTAGCATTGGAACTACGAACAACGTTCTTCTTCAAAGGCTCATTATCTTCCACAAAGATCCCTTGTCTGATGGCATCCTCGATTTGAACCCCCATTTCATGAAGGTCTGGAAAGGTAAACAAAGGTAGAACGATCATCTTCTGCAGCAACTTGCCATACAGATTCCAAACAATCATCCTGATCTGATCTTTTGCAAGGCCTTGTAGTCATCATCAAGACCTTCGCTCTCCATCTTGTCACGAACTCTGAGACCCTCATTTAGCTCTTGGCGAGTGGCTTCGAGATCATGAGTTGTGACCTCGATCTGTGTGTTGTAGGAGTATTGAGCAATAAAGGCCTCAACCATCTCTTCCCAGTTCTGTCTCACAGAGTCCTCCAATTTCGCATACTAGATTGTGGCTATCCCAGACATGGTTCAGCCGAAGAGAGACAACTTCTGGGATGGGGTCAAACCCATGGGCCTCAGGATATCAGAAAAACAGGTAAAGGTGCACCATTGGGTCTCCAGAGCCGTCAAAGCGGTTGATATATGGCATTTCAAACCGCTCCGGTAAGGTAACTGCAGATTTAGTATACCCGTCCTCTAAATCCGAGATAGACTTCACTCCTTGTGCTCGTTTGAATAACTTCTCCAGTTTATTGACCTTAAGTGCAGTTGGGTCAACCTCAAATTCAAACGGAGCTTCAGTTTGATAGACATGAGCTTTAGAGGCCTGTTCTGGGATTGGCTCTGCCGGATTACCCTGAGTCTCTTGGACATTAGTAGTATGGGCAGTGGCTCTGGGTGTCGGGTTACCCGTGGGAGGTGTATGAGATGCAGAAGCCATGGCCGACTGTGGTTGTGGTTGTTGTTGTTATAGCCAGGTTATCACTTCGTCCTGACAAGCCGTGACTTCAGCCTGACGGACTGTGTCTTGCTGCAGTGCCTCAATTGTTTGTTGCAGGTGCTATATCTGTTCTTCCACACTGGCTCGGGGATACTGAGCCATGGGAATGGGTGATTGATCTCGTGCTGAGTTGAATGCAAACAACTGTTCCCAGACCAGACTAGACCCAAGTGAACTGAGGGGTGACTGCTGTAAAAACTACACTAGTGAATTCTGTCTGAACCTCCTTCGTCTTGTAACCGGTGGGGGTGAGGTAAGCACAGGTTGCTTTTGAACCAATTCCAACCTGACAAAGTCTATCGATACAAGTCCAGAGTACCCGAGTGATATTGGAGCCTTCTGAAGCTATGGTTCCAGGACAACCTTGCAAAAGAGAAAACAGATAACATCTCAGCCCAATTTCACAAAATTGATATGATCACAGCTGAATAACTGTGCTCTCTATTGAATTCTACCCCAAAACCGATACCAACTTGGCAACTGATACGCACATCCTGTACAGTTTCACTATAAAGCACATACCAGTTAATTGAGAGCCAAAACACTCCTATGATGGGGTAGGGTGTCTTAGTTTCGTCAGGAGCTAGGGTTTCACTATGCACAACAAGTGGCTTCACACAATCCTGCATTTGGGTAAGCATCTTCTCCTAGTTTGGAACAGTCTCTACGGCTTCCGATATGCAACTAGGTTGATTGGTCAAAAGGGTACCTCAGCAAGTCTACCTAATATACCTCTCACACTGTAACAAGTCCGCGGGGGACCTCGCTACAGTTCGGACTCGATTTGTGTCACGGTTCTTAATCTTGAACCAAAGAGTCCAAATCCGGCAAATCGTTTTGAGAAAACTGATTTTTTTTTAAAGAAGTGCCAAACATGGACTGATTTGCCAGATACAGAGTCGCCACCTAAATATTTTATTTTGAAAAATTTAGGAAACCCTGACTCGTTTGCCTAAGGCCACGTGTCCGTCATCACAAAGTTTGCCTCGGCTCGGAAACTTGGGTACGATTGGGAAGGTCACTTCATGAGCACCCCCGCTCGCCCGATCAAAGATCGGCCTCTACTAACCATGATATTTAGTTTTGAAAACATTGTGTGCTCTTATTCCGGTTATTAGCCTAGGTTTACTATGTGATGCGCACAGCATACAAGTATAGACCGGGTCGCCTGAATTGGAACAAAACATTTCATGTTTGTTTTTGAAAAGATGGTTTGCTACCCGCAGGTAGGCTTAAAATGCAGATTTTGCCACCCTCAGGTGGGCTTAGAAAAACATGGTTTTGCCACTATCTAGTGGGCTTAAAACTCACAGTTGATGATTTGTCCCAATCCAAACAACCCAACCTCCACCCACAGGCATTCAAGCAGTTATATCACATAAGCACATAGCCTCATGGTAAGCATACTATTCATGGCAGTCACTCACACGCATGCAAGGATGCTAAAGCATAAAAACTTACCGAGTACTCCAAGCCAAAACAGAAGCTAATTAGAAATCCATGCATGATCCTAACTATACAGAAATGCCTAATGCAACACATGCAAAAATGCAACTATAGCAGGCTCGGCTATTCTAAACATGGCATATGGAATGCAACAGCTAACAAGTATTCAACTCGGAATTGAAATACAAATGCAGTTAGTATGATGCGCCGAGCCCGGTGCATGCAAGACAGATGAATGAATGCAAACATGCTATCATACTGTATGCTAATTGAAACATGCCCTAATCTAACCATCATAAGCAGGTAAATAAAAGGGAAGAAAGACGTGGGGTTGGAAGACATACATCACACTCACGCACACTTATTACAACATTGCCCTCTTATAGAGGGTCTGAAAGAATAATATACAGTCCCAAATAAATACAGTCCGAATAAGTACAAAAATCCTAATTAATTAACAAATTAATCTAGGAAAGCTGTAAATTGGCATGCAAGCCAGGGACTGCCTCAACTCTGATGAATGATGTATGTTTGGGCTGCCTTGCGCGGAAATCCACTGGGATGCCCCAATTAGCCTCTGTTTTGCAATTGTTCTTGGAAAGCGCGCCAAACTCTGAAAGGTTGCTGATTCTTGATTTGCTGCAACAGAGAGCAGGAAAGGGGCATAGCAATGTATTTTCACATATATATGCATGCCTCGATCCTCGTGCCACCAATCACGCATATCGATGCATGATGGCCGAGGAGTCGAATTGCATAACTCAATATGAAATGAATGCACATATAAACACAACAATACCTAAACTCCATCATGGATAATCCGGAGTGTCGGTGACTGGGAATTGAGACACGTTCCGTCACTCGGAGTACGAAACGTCCCTCGTTTCCCGTGCTCGGGCTAACTCCTATCCCAAACACAATGCAA
This sequence comes from Camellia japonica, assembly GCA_030407325.1. Lineage (NCBI taxonomy): Eukaryota > Viridiplantae > Streptophyta > Magnoliopsida > Ericales > Theaceae > Camellia > Camellia japonica. The sequence continues at coordinate 16,218,173 of JAPPVO010000029.1, forward strand.
TATGCATGACATGCATGAATGCAAACTAAGATACAACCTAACATGCACAATGCTATGAAATGGCATACACGATGCACGAGGTAACATGGCATACACAATGCGCTAACATACAACTTAGCATACACAATGCTACAGAATGAAATGGCATACAAAATGCATAATGGACTTACACCAATATGAGTGGACCTCAGCCACACTCACATAAGAGGCCATCAGATAGAAATGAGACACTTGAGATGCGTGCACACGTGCACGCAAACCGAGGACCGAACCTAAAGCACAAATGCCACTCTAACAAGACATGGCAAGGCATGGAATATGGCATACAAGCATGCAAACTTCAGTACCAAAATATGATGCAAAACAGCCCCGAAACATGGAAACATGGCACCCGATGCATGGAATGAGACCCGAAACTCGAAACTAGGCACATGGAATGACTTATAGCTATACAAAGCATGCATTATTTGAACATGAAGCATAAAGACAGAATCAAGGAAGTCCCAAAATATGCATATTTCCAGTTTCAAGAAAGTCCAAAAAGTGAACACAAATAGGGCTAAGTTAACATGCAAAAATGGCCCCAAAAGAGAGGTAAAGAGGCAAGTAGCATCTGCGGGCCCCAAACCATGAAGAACCCTACAAAAAAGTTTAAGAGGGGCTCAAAAAAAGGTATCTTACAGTTTATGACCAAGTCCAAAACAGTGCACAAGTAAGCTTAAAATACTATGCAAAATAGGCCGAAAAGAAGGTTTAAACACAAGGAGTAAAAAGGGAGCCTCAAACAGCAAAAGACCCTTGATCAAACATGAATAGGGGGTCAAAATATGACTATTTACAGTTTGAGTCGGAGCCCAAAAATACAAGCACAGGGAGCTAAAAAAACATGCAAAAATAGGGCCAAAAGAGGGATAAAGAGGCAAGTGACAGAAGGAAGCCTCAAACAGTGAAGAGCTATTCAACAAAGTTGAAGAGGGGCTCAAAACAAGGTATATCACAGTTTATAGAAAAGTCTGAAACAGCTCACAAATGGGCCTAAAATACTATGCAAAAAAAAGGCATAAAAGAGAGCTAAAGAGGCAAGTGATAGTAGGAAGCTTCAAACAGGGAAAGACCCTTAATAAAACATGAAAAAGACCTCAAAACATGACTATTTACAGTTTGGGTCGGATCCCAAAAATGCAAGCAAGTATGGCTTAGATATAGAGCAAGATAGGAACAAAAAAGAGGGAAAGGAAGCTTACCCTTGAAGACCAATGGACCAGCAGCTCTTGGCCTGAGAAATGGTGCTCCTAAGCTCTGAAAAATAGCCCCAAGTTGTTGGAATGGATGGTGGTGGTGTGGTGCTATGAGGTGGTGTAGAAATGATCCAAGAACAAAAGGGTTTGAAGGTTGGAAGAGAGGGAGAGGGGGAGATATATGCAAGAGCTCCAAAGGATTTTTTGTAACCCTTAAAACTGAAGGGGAGGGGCTGGTTTTATAGGCAAAGGAGTGGAGAAAAGGGGGGGGGAGATTCAAATTTAAATTTCCCCCCCAAAAGGTTGACCCTCGGGCATAGGGCCTAGAGGAAAACAAATTGCACATCTAGAACACACTTGGGGAGGGGGTCATGGCCGACTAGCTCAAAAGGGAAAAAAAAGGTCATCCAACTAGGTAAGTGGCCGGCCTGCTACATTTTCTGGCCGGCCTGCTACTTTTCAGGAAAAAAAATGGGTCTGCCGGAAAGAAGGGTGGCTGGCCAGTGATAGGGAAGTCCAATGGTGGCCGTTCAAGTGTCCAAATTGAAGCTCCGGAAGTTAGCTTTCCAATGGAGCAAACTTTGCATTAAAATTCCTCCTGTGAAAAAAGTTATGCCCTTTTTGGTGAAGCCGCGCAGATTTCGGTCCAACCGGAGTGATGCCCTACTTCAATCAACTATATCTCCCCCGTCCGGAATTGGATTTAGAATATTCTTGAGTGAAAAATGAAGCCCTGGAAGTCTTATTTCCAACGGTGGTGGCCTCATAGCTTGATTCCAAGTATGCAAATGAATAGGCCCGATTCGGCGAGGGCTGTTCGACTCTTTCTTAACGGTTCATGCCCATTTTCTCCCCCAACTGGATTTCTTCCCTCTTCTCCTCTTTTCTTCAACTCCAAACCCCTAAGTAAGGTGTTTTGAAAGATTTTTCAAAGATTTCATCTCTCTTTCATTCATTTCCACTTTGTCCTTGCTCGGTTTACCGAAAAGCGCAACATTTGACAAAATACGAGCCTCGGAACATCATAAAAACTTTATTTCAAAAACGTTTTGAAAAAGAGGGTTTTAAGACTAAAATATTTTGATTAAGATCATTTTGGTCCAAAAAAAGGGGTATGAAGTTGAGATTTGACTCTCTCTCCTTGCCGAAGAAATTGAACCTTTGCACTGCACAACTTCCAAAACCATCAGTCGCGTCCAAGTCTTAAAGGTGGTCAAAAATAGGGTGTCTACACACACCTAACACTGAGAAGTGAAAGAAGGATCAAGCGGTACAGCGGTAGTCCAGATCCAAGGGTTGTGTTCCCATCGTGGCAGAGCCCGCAACTAAGCAACCTTTTGGTAAGCTTTTCCAAGCCAGCCTCCGACAAACTGCTCAGGAATAGCAGATGGCAAACACTGTGACTTAGGCACACCGATGCAAATTCAAATGCAAAGAAACACATAAGTATATATAAAACAACATATCATGAGTTCGAGTTAAGTTCTCTAAATCCCCAACAGAGTCGCCAGAAACAGTAGGCAGGCCTTTTTCCGCGCCTCCGCCTTCCAGAAAGGATTGAAAAGAAGGCCTCACAATTCGAACTCTATCTGTGGTTCTGAATCTAGTCTCACAAAGTGCAATGTGAAACTGATAAACACCAAAGAGTCCAACCAGGCAAATCATTTTGGAAAATCGATTTGAAATCAAATAATGTCAAAATTGGACTACTTCGCCAGATTACAGAGTTGCCACCTAAATATTTTGTTTTTGGGAAATTTAGGAAACCCTGACTCGTGCCAAATGCTACGTGTCCGTCATCACCAAAGTTTCCTTGACTCGGGAACTTGGGCACGAGAGAGGAAGGTCCTGAAATGAGCACCCCCGCTCGCCCGATCAAAGATCGGCCTCTACTAATCATGATATGTTGTTTTATAAACCTCATGTGTTCTTATTCCAGTTATTAACAAGCTTTACTATGTGACGCACATAAGCAAGTATAGACTAAGTCGCAAGACTTGGAACAATTCAACTCATGTTTGTTTTATGAAAATGGTTTGAATTTGCCACCCTCAAGTGGGCTTAAAAATACGGATTTGCCACCAAACATAGTCGGCTTAAAACATGATTTGCCACTTCGTGAAGTGGGCTTAAAACTTACATTCGTTGAATTATTCCAATTCAAACAACCAAGCCTTCATCCACAGGCATTCGTGCAGTTTAGCAGGTAAACACATAGCCTCATGGCAAGTATGCTAAACATGGCAATATAGCAATCACACTCATGCAAGTATGCTAAAGCATAAAACTCACCGAGTACTCCAAGCCAAAACAAAAACTAGTTAGAAAGATCCATGATCCTAACTATGTTAAATGACTAATGCAACACATGCAATATGAAATTAATAGGCTCGGCTACTAATATGGCATTTGCAACACTTTGATAACATGCTTCAAAACGCGTATTCAAAGAAGATATTGAAATGGAAATGCAGTTTGAATGATGCGCCGAGCCTCGGTGCATGCAAGACAAATGAATGGATGCAAACATGCAAGCATAAGGTATGCTAATTAAAAATGTCCCTAATCTAACCATCGAAAGTGATTAAATAAAAGGAAGAAAGACGTGGGGTTGAAAGACATGCACACATGCACGCACACTTATTACAACAGTGTGCCCTCGTGAAGGAGGGTCCGAATGAATAAGCACTAACTAGCTATGCTAATTAAGCTAAGCTAACTATTACAACACTTAAAATGAATTAACTAACTATTCTAAGCTAATTAAATATGACAAAACGAATTAATTAGCTAAACACTTTAACTAACTAATTACAAACTAATTAACTAAATAAAGTAGTTAAATGGCCTCAAGGGGCGAGAGGCACGAGCATGCTTGGTTGGTTTCCTCCCGAGAATCCACCGCCTTGTCATTGCAGCCTCTGTCTGCACATGCTAGAACACCAACATCGCTGCTAATTTCCAGAACACCTCTACTTCAACTCAGGAGCACACTTGTGCAAAATTTCATTTCTGGCCAGTCGGCTACCAATGGTGGCTGTCGGCTACTATTGGTGGCCGGTTGGCTACTGCTTCCCTGAACTTCCTTTTTTTTGCTGCAACAGAGAGCAAACAGAGGCAAAATAGTGTATTCTCAAGGAGTGTATGTACTGCTACCCTCATTATTATCACACAAGCTCAAAGGAGTGTAACTCTTGGCTCTCAAACCATCAACCAAGCAATTTTCATGCATGATGGCAAAGAACCAAGCTTGTACAAGTTTAATGAGTGCAAAACAAGACTCAACAAAACCACAACCCTATCATGTATGATCAAGGGTGATGTGACTAAGAAAAGTAGCACATTTCATCACTTTGAGTATGAAACGTCACATTTTTCTCGTGTTCGAATTAACGTCCGATCTGAACACATGCAATGCAATATGAAAGATGCTTATCTTGCCTCTTTTACTTGTCATGTTTTATTTACTCATTTTAGATTACCAACCCATTCTTTAATTGATTAGTCCAAAAGGTGAGTGTCCTCTAATGGAATTAGTCCAAAAGGTGAGTGTCCTCTAATGGAAAGAGGGCTTAAACCACAAGTGTCTTGAGCATGAAAGAGACCTCATGCCGTTGGTTAGTGGAAACCCTCAAAAGAGGATTAAAACCATTAAGCACAAGTGTCTCAATTTCACACTTAAGCCAAAAAGGGGTTCAAAACCACTTTCAAAATAAATGAAAGAGTGAAGAATAGAGGGAGATTACAGAGATTTTAGTGCAAAAATGGAGTGCAAAATGACACTAAAACATGCAAGCAACTCATGCAAATCATGTTTAAAAGCCTAAAACATTAAGCTAGTGAAAGAAATTGCACTACAACCACACAATACAAGCTTTAAAGGACCAAACCAGCTCAAAACAAAGCTAAAACCAGTCAAAACAGTGGCAAAAACATGCTGAGATTAAGGTACAAAATGCTAGAAAAACATGCTCACATGTTAAGCTATCTAGGCTTGTAAGTAAGACACGAGGAGGGGAGGCTAATCCCTCCAATTTTGGACTTCAAAACATGTTTTCCACCATTGAAATAACTCTGAATTTCAATGGTTTAAAAGCCCAAAAAGTTTGATTTCAAAGCCTTGAAAGATGGCACAAAAGCTCACATAATTAAGCAACAAGAAGGGTGAACTACCCCTTTACACAAAATGACCTCAAACCATCATTTTTAAACCATAAAAATTGAGTTTTTTGTAGTTGAAAACCAACTCAAAAACAGTGTAAAAAGATGGCAAAACAAGTAGTCAAAACAAAGCTTACAAGGTGAGTCTTATACCTCTTGAAGCACAACACTAAACAACCATAATTTCAGGCTCAAACCTCCTTCCAAAGCTCAAATTAGACCCCAAAGAACCTCAGCTCAAAGGTGAGAGTGTTTGGTTAAGGCTTGATATACAAAGGTGTAGAGAGATAAGGCTTTAAGGCACAAAACAAGAAGAGAGAGAGAGAATTCTAAAGAGAGAGAGAAATTTGATCCAAATTTTCTAACCCCCCAAAATGGGGGAGGACACCCCTTATATATAGAAAATCAAGATTAAAGCTTGTATTTATCCCTCCATACACGTATATGGAGATGCACTTCAATGAACAATAGCTGGCACAACTGGCAAACAAATATCTAAACAAGGAGAAAAATGGCCGTCGGCCACCACTGATGGCCGGCAAGCACAAGCCGGCAGGCACAAGCCGTGGCCGATGGACTGTGGGGATGGTCGACAGGCCACCCTCTCTTCCAAACTTGAAACAACAAGCTCTTGGTCCTCAACCAAGCACAAAACAGACAAGTTTAGAGGCTCAAAGGCAAGGCGCTCGGCTAAGACCTTCAGGCACTCAAAACGAACACGAGCATACAAAATCATCGAGTGTTCAAACGATGACGTCCAAGTCTTGAGAACGGTCAAAAATGGGGTGTCCACAATCACCACCACCACCACCCTTTATCTATTCGAATGTGTGTCTATATTTTGTTAATTGTCCAAATTTTATCTGTCTATTTTTTTTTATTTGTAGAATTTTTTTTTTATCTATTCAAATTTTTTTTGTTCCTATTGAAGTAGATCTGAACAAATCTAATCTTTTATTTTATCTGTTAAAACTCAACTATTCAATGGATCTATTTAAATCCACTATTTAAAAAAAGAATCAAGTATTGTTTGTGTTCCACAACCATTTTAGTGCTAAAAGAGATTGTTCCTCAACGTTTTGGACTTTTCTCGGCAGCCAAACAGAGAAGACGAAGCAAATCTGTGTGGATTTGGAAGAGAAATGTGATTTTGCAAAATGTTTTTGGTGCATTAATTGAAGTTGTTACGATAGAAACATAGTTGTGATGTTTTTGCATGTAACAAACAAAGTTCTCACACTATTTAGTTGGATATGTAGTAAATTTCCAACCTATCCATACTAATGGAATTCTCAACCTATGTGCAAAAATCTTCAAGAAATACACCTATAGCAAGCAAGAGATGTGGAAAATGGAGGTTGAACAAAAATAAAGAGCTGATCAATTAGACTCATCATCATCAAGTGATATACACATACAACAATAAGCTAGATCTAAAAAAAAAATAGTATCTAAGAGAGAGAGAGAGGCAGAGAGAGAGATCCTCTGGTCTAATCTCTCTAGCTAACGATGGCTCAATTGGTGTAACGGTGTCTTCGATGTTAGACATCTTGATAGATCTTTAGTTTTGGCTTAGTATAACCACTTGACTGTTTTGCCAAAGTAGCTCCATGATCGAAGCCCTATTGAATCAAATACAAAGATTCATATAAATATATATATAGAGAGAGAGAGAGAGAGAGCAAAACAAAAATTTGATGGTGATGATCCACGAAGCGACGTCAAACTCATTCTTCGCCAATTCAAGGATGGAGACTTGTTCTTCGCTGGAGATGGCGGTGGCGGTTCAAATCAGAGAAGATAAAGAGGAGAGAGAAGAAAGAAGAGAGCTAGATCAAAGAACTCGCCAGGAATGGTGCAGAAATAGATACAGGTTAGGGTTTCGGTGGTAGACTTCTAAGCGCCGTACTCCATGGCGGCGGCGGCAGAGGCGAAAGGGTCTGTGCGTAGGAGGCAGAGGAAAAATAGAGCGAGAATAAGTAGAGAGAAGGGGAGTGTAAATGTTAGGGTAAGTGCAAATGAAGTTCGGATCCTCTACCGTCCTTTCCTGAGGGACTTCCTGCAGTGCCCCAAAACAATTTTGTTTTGGGACAAAATTTCAACAAAAAAAAAAAAAAAAGAACAAAACCAGAGAGGCGACGGGAAAAAAGAAAGAAAGTAGCGACAGCCCACACCACCGTGACCCTCATAGTCGGCGACCTCCGGCCTTCCTTTACCTATGGCCCCACCACATCCCCACCATTGCCGCCGCAACCCATCTTCCCTTCCTCTTCTTCTTTTTCTTCCTCCTATTTTCTCTCTCTAAAACTACCAACTCACTGACAACCATCCTCATAGCCTAGAGCCCCCTTCTCTCCCTCTCCGTCTCTCTCTCTCTCTCTCTCCTCACCTCTCTCTCCTCTCTCCTTCTCCTCTCCTAATCTCGATCTCGCCACCAACGACGAGCCACCATCTCAATCTAGATCTAGGGTTTGGCCACTTGTACTCTCTAGCGCCGCCGCCGGCCATGAGAAACCCTAAGACCTGGGAGGAGAATTCAAGATTTTGATTTTTTTTTGGGATAAATAAGTATACATTCACAGTAATGATAAAGAAATCATAGGGATGCAACGGAATCATAAAGAAATTGATAAAGAAATTCCTATTCATCGTGATTTGTAATATATATATATATATATATATATGTATTGTAGATTTTATAGATATAAAGATATATATATATATATATAAGAGATATTATAATTATTGAAGGTGAATATACAACTAATATATACACACACCGATATAAATGTATTGTTGTCTGGTTTTTGTTTTATGGTGTGCCGGTCATGAACTTTGCTCTGTGTTCGTCTTGAGGATCGATTCTCTATTGAAGACGATGATCGATAAAGAGAGAAAGAGCAACAATAGAGTTCTGTGCTATGTTGCTTCTTTTTTCTTTTTTCTTTTTGAATTTTGCCTCAAAACGACATTATTTTGAGGCACTCCAGGGAGCCCTGCAAGAAAGGACGGTAGAGGATCCAAACTCAATGTAAATGGTACTATGTATATGGTAAAGGGTATTTTGGTCATTTTGTTTAAGCCTATCCTTTTGGATAAGGTATTTGAATGCCTGGACTTTTAGTCAAACAAAATTGAAATTTGAATTTATGAATCGAGTGTCCTTGATTTTATGATAATAAAGGTGTCAAGATTAATTTATAGTTTAATTTTATATACATATATATATATATATATATGTACATATAATTTAAAATGTTATTAAATAATAAATTAAGTTAAAAATTTAAAATTAGTTAAGGTAATTTTGATAATAATTAAGATAGTTAGATTAATTTATAATTTAATTTGTTATAAATAACAACCTATATTTGGTGTCATTTTCTTATATAGTGAATGGTAAAATCATTTTGGTCTTTTTGATAAATTATTTTTGGAGGGAAAAGTAAACAGAGGCATTTGGCATGTGTAACACACTTATCGTTTATCTAGACAAAAAAGCTAACAGTTGCGCATCAATCTAAAATCACAGAAAAAATATCAACATATATTCAAATCATAAGGGATAAAATGCTACGGTGCCGTTTGGTAAGATTTATATTTTCAGTTTTCAGTTTATATTTATAAAAATTTAAAAAATTCAAATAAAAATTTGTTTGGTAAATTTTTGATTTATAAATCAGTGGTCTCAGTTTATAAATTTGACTAAAAAATGTAAACTCAAAAAATGTGTTTCCGTTTTGAGTTTTCAGTTTTTTTTTTTTTTTTTTTTACCACCCGCCACCATTTTCCACCACCGTCTTCCGCTAACCACCACCCCCCATCACCACCACTCACCACCCACCTGCCACCACCATCCACCACCCACCTGCCACCCACTCGTCACTACCACCCACCCCTCGCCGCCACCGCCACCACCACCACCACCATCTACCACTCACCTGCCATCCACCGGCCACCACCCACCACCGGCCACTACCATCCACCGCCCGCCACCACCACCCGCCACCACCAGCTACCTACCACTCACCGCCACCGCCACCACCACCACCACCACCACCACCCACACCACACCACCACCACCCGCTACCACACCACCACCACTACCACCACCACCACTCACTCGCTACCACCCACCACCCATCACTCGCCATCGTCACCACTCACCCATCATCACTACCCCGCCACCACCACCCCCCACCACCACCAGCCATCCGCCACCACCTGCCACACCACCACACCACCACCACCACCACTCGCTACCACCCCACCCACCACCCGCCACCGTCACCCACCTACCCACCACCACCACTCGCCACCACCCACCACCACCCGCCATCCGCCACCTACCTACCACCACCACACGCACCACCCGCCACCACCACCACCCACTCGCTACCACCACCACCGCACCGTCACCACCCACCACCACTACCACCACTTGTTGCCCACCACCCACCGTCACCACTTTCCACCACGTCTTCCGCCGCACTTGCCACCACTTGCCATTTCTCACTCTTTTTTATATTTTTTAAATTTTTTAAACATTTTGTCAATTACCAAACGCGTTTGTAATTTATATTTTTTTAAAAATAAACAAAAAATAAACAAAAATCAGTTTATAAAATTTTTATAAATATAAACTGAAAATATAAACATTACCAAACATACCCACATGTCCCAAAATTTTTGGAAACACTAACATGTTCATGAGGATAACAACGGCCCCAAAATGAACCCTTTTGAACGATCTTGGTCGATCTTGGTCATCAAAATTGCATTAGAAGAGTATCCTATTCATCGAATAGAACAAAACAAAATCATAATCTACCGTATTACACTTAAAACTACACACATAAATAATAATAATAATAATAATAATTAATTAACAGAGATAATTTGTTGATGTAATAAAAAAGTACAAAAGATAAATAACAGCAATACAAGGTTAAAGCATGAAGCATCATGCCCAAGCCTTTGTACAAGTTCAGATCATCTAGAGTTCCTCTTTCTTCAGTTCTTCGACACGGCATTATTTTGATTGAAACAACGTCATGGTGTTTGGAAAGTGGTTATTTTAGAGACTTTTTAATTTTTTAACTATTTTAGTAGGCTATTTTAATTTTTGTGTTTGGAAAGATGAGATAGATTTTTGTACGGGAAAGAAATACACCTTTTCGTATAATCTTGTTGACCAAGTCTGCGCTCCTCCGTACGACGTCGTTCAACTACCTGAAAATACACACGTGAGCTAGCCGGCGGGTGTGTGCCGGAAACCTCTCCGATGCCTAAGTCAGTAAACTTGACCAATAGACAAAAGCTCTATGAATTCAGGGAGCAAAGTTGCATTACCTCTCCAAAGGTGATATTGGTGAGCTTATATAGGTTTCGCGTAGCACAATCCTGGTAGGACTCTTTTTCCTCCAAGTGTAGAGTCCTCCTAGGATTACTCCTCCTTACGTAGAGTCCTCCTTGGACTCATATTCCTGGAAGACAATGCTTATCCTCCAACACCCCCCTCACTGCTTAAACCAAGTGAGATGGTTCTTCTTATGGCCGGACTACTTCAGGACCGAAGTAACTATTAATTCGGCCCTTACCTCACACTTCCTTACCTCGGTCTTCCCATACTGAGACCGAGCTAGACATAAGGGAATTAAAACCGAGCTACCTTTAGAACCATAGCTACTTCGGTTACTCACATGCTATAACCGAAGTAACCATCGAAGGCCGAAACCTCCGTGCTACTTCACTCAACCGGAGTAGAGCTCAGTCCTTCCACAACCGGAGTATGACCGGTCTATCTTCCAAGTTACTTCTCCAAACCGGAGTATCCTACATGGACCTTGTACTCGGCCCTCTTGATTTCGGCCCTAAGGCCCAATACCCAGTTCGGCCCAATTTGCGTATAAATTGCCCTCTCAATTGCCCCTTAATTCCATCTGCAAAGCATGATTGGGATTACATGCCTACGAACCGAACTAAAGTTTTAGCTTATCCAGCCGCTACAATCCTTTAGCTACTCCGGCCGAGCTGAAAACCTTTTTAGCTTCTCTAGCCGAGCTAAGCTTAAGCCGAGCTAAGCGCGTCCGGTCAAACGTCTCTTCAGTCACAGCAACTGAAGCGTTTCTTCTCCCAAGGACACGTGGCAAGCCCCTATTGGCCATTCACAGCTGTTGCGCCGCCCTCGTACTTCGCAATTTTTGAACAGTCCGCGTTTTTTCCCTCCTTCTACTTTACACAAAACAAACCCTTTCATTTTTCAAATCATTCACCCAACTATTCATTTCCCTCTCACTCTCTTCGAATCCTCCAACCTCTGAGCTTTCTGAGTTCGTGATCTTCATTACTGCTGGTTGCTCTCACCTCCAGTTTCTTTCTTTCTACCTGGTAAGCATCTCAAATCTGTTTTGTTTTTTTGCATTTGCATACTCTTCAATCCATAGCTTCTTATTTCTATTTTTGAAAAACACCTTTCTGCTTCCATATGCGTTCCTCCTTGAAAAGCTTAGCCGTAGAACATATGAATGCACATGATAAACCTGTAGAATATCAATTTTGATCCAAAATCACGAAGCAACCGAAATAGGATACTGTTTGCGAGGTATGTAAAGATATAGGTGAACTGAAACCGAACTAGCACTTGCACTCATAACAGTAGTTTCAATAGGCCACCAACTGATTCACATTAGCCGAAATAAGAACGCACCGAACTAGAAAATCTTAGTCCTCAACCGAGCTAAGTCTCGGGGCTAAGCCAGCTTTCTCAGTTCCTGAACCGAACTCAGAAGGCTGCCCCTTGATGCTTAGCCGAAGTAACTAAAACCATAGGCGGAACCGAGATAACGAAACATCGTGCCAAACCGAGATAACAAGCACCTTGTTGAAACCGAACTACATCCTGTGGTACCAAATGTAGCCGAAGTAAGGCATCCTTTCTTGCTTTGTTCTTGTAGCACGGTCAATGATCTGTGCTTGACCACTTTGTTCTTCCACTTTGCAGACTTTAGGTCGCCCAGGCCATTCTCTTTGAAGGCTCAACCGAGCTACTGAGCACAACTTCTCCAGCCGAAGTAATTTATTTCTTATTTATCCGATAAATGGGGAAGTACAGATTCCTAGTAGAAACCCCAGGCGGCCTAGCCGAATTTAGGAAGGATTACAATATTCCAGCCGATGTAAATCTCACTTTAGCCGAACCAGATGTAGATCCATGGGGCAACCGAGGCTTTGTCCCTTTCACCATTCAATCAATAATAGAGACCGGACTACGATTCCCAGTCCAGCCTTTAATCTGCGAGTTTCTAAGGCAAACCAGACTATGCCCAACCCAACTCTCAACCAACACATACCGTATAATAATGGGCATAGACGCCCTAAACCGCCAAACCGGTCTTAACTTAGGCTTAGCCGAAATTTTCCATCAGTATTCATTAGGATCCAAAAACGAAGGCTGGTGTTATTACTTGAGAATACGCCGAGGCCGAGAAAAAATAATTAAGGACACACCGGACAAAGACCTAAATGATGATGACTTTTTCTGGGTGTCCGGCAACTTCGAAGACCATCAAGCCCAGATTCCTGGCCGAACCATAAATTGGAATAAAGGAGAACCCGGTATATATACTCCGGTTGCCTTTCTCACTTTTCTTTATCTCGGCTTTTCTCTCTTGAACCGAACTAACAGTTTGTTTTTCTTTTTACAGATTCAGCTCATCTTCACTCTCTGTACAACTACCCCAACCTAGGCGTTCTGCGCGCCGCACTGCGGGTTCGGGAAAGAAGTTGGGCTAAATTGCTAGACTTCGAACCGACATACCGCTACTCCGGTCGCCGAAAAGCGAGGGTGACCGACTTTTTACTTGAAGAAGCACCAGAACCGGACCCATCCTTGCCGGAGATCATCCTTGTTCCACTCACCGCCGAACAGGAGATGGCGAAGAAAAACAAATTGAAGGCTCTGCTCACCGCCACAACTAGGGCCGAGGTGCCACAGACCGGCCAAACAACTGAAGCCGTGGTGGCACTCCCAACTCAACAACCATCCTCATCCCGCCGAAACAAGCGCGCCCGGACTAGCCAGACCGAGCCACGCCTTGTTGATGAGGATGAATTCATCCTGCCACCAAGCCCCCCACCTAGCACTCAACCGAGCCCCCAGCCGGAGCAATCAAACCGGGCTGACACCAACAAATGGGCTCCACCATTTGTCTTCCAAAACCGGGATATCCACGATAGCGACTCGGTCGTGGCTGAGAAGGACCACTTGCTGGCCTTCAACCTGGCCAGGGGCGTTTGTCTTCCAAAAGACATGGAGCACCACAGTAAGCAGCTCAATACCGAGCTTAAGTCCATCCGGTCATCCACGAAATCCATGATCTTGGTAGCACGGTCCTCTTTTGATCAGTCTACTTTTTTCCAACTCTCAGCTCGGCTAAAAAAAACTTACTATTCTTTTGCAGGCCATTCAGAAGAACACCATCGCTCACAGGCAAGTGCTGGAACTCCGAAAAAACACAAGGCAAGCCATGAAGGAAGCCGAAACCAAAACTGCCGAGCTAGCTAAATCTCGCCAGAGGTCGGCCGAGCTAGAGGCCGAGCTAGCACGTCTGACCGGACTAGTTGCCTCGGCTGACAGTGACAAACAGCGCGCCGTGACCGAGGTGAAAGACCAGTACTTGTGGGAGATGGCGCATCTGGAGAGCAAAAAGGACGCCGAAATAGCGGAGTGGAAGAAGAAGGCTGAGGACGCTTCTAAAGAAGGTTTCAAAGAAGCCGAAGCTGGCTATACCCAACAATGCGACGCAGCCAAAGATTTGTTCTTCAAGTGTGGCTGGAGAAGTGCAGTGGAGAAGATCGGTTGTGGACCTGAAACCGAGGTCTATAACGCTCCCGAGTACTTCATTCCGGCTTCACTGCAAGACTATGCTGACGATATCCAGAAGCAATTTCTGGGGTCATCTGATGATGAAGAAGACGATGAGGACGAGTCAACGGATACTCCGGCCGTCAATGATCGTCCGAACGAGCAACCAGTCCGGTCGGAGCCGGTTGTTGAGGGTCTCACCGAAGCGCAGCCAACTGGAGCCGATGTGCTTGCTGTAACCGGACTCCCAACTCAGACCGTCCCCCCCCAACACCGGACTCCGTACGGATGCTGTCGACGATTTTGACGCCGAATTTGAAGATCTCCTACGTTGATTGTCTTTTTCCTTTGATTTCTTTTGAACCTTTTGTAACCGGGCTAAAGCCCCCAAATTGTACTTCTCTGTTTTTGAATGAAAAATTTCTTCAACTCTTATTCCGGTTTCGTGCATGTATGCCTGTACTTGTAATGAACTTATTTGCACAACTATGATCTCGGTTTTAGCTATCTAACTTACTAGCCAACCACTCTTCAGCCGGTATAACTTGCTTCGGCTGAAGAGTACAAAGTGTTGGTTTAATCCAGCCAACCACTCTTCAGCCGATATAACTTACTTCGGCTGAAGAGTACAAAGTGTTGGTTTAATCCAGCCAACCACTCTTCAGCCGATATACCTTACTTCGGCTGAAGAGTACAAAGTGTTGGTTTAATCCAGCCAACCGCTCTTCAGCCGATATACCTTACTTCGGCTGAAGAGTACAAAGTGTTGGTTTAATCCAGCCAACCACTCTTCAGCCGATATACCTTACTTCGGCTGAAGGGTACAAAGTGTTGGTTTAATCCAGCCAACCACTCTTCAGCCGATATAACTTACTTCGGCTGAAGAGTGCAAAGTGTTGGTTTAATCCAGCCAACCACTCCTCAGCCGATATAACTTACTTCGGCTGAAGAGCACAAAGTGTTGGGTTAATCCAGCCAACCTCTAAGTTGGTTTTTCCAGCCAACTTAGAATAAAGTGTTTGGTTATATCGACCAAACGTCCTGCAGCCTGGATCCTGATCCTGGGCTTAGGAGGGGTGTTGGTTTAATCCAGCCAACCTCTAAGTTGGTTTTTCCAGCCAACTTAGAATAAAGTGTTTGGTTATATCGACCAAACGTCCTGCAGCCTGGATCCTGATCCTGGGCTTAGGAGGGTCATAGTTGGTTTAATTCGGCCAACTATGTTTACAACGCTACTAACTTACTAAAGCTGCTTTCTACGGAAAACAAATATACTGAAAAAGAATCGATTGTTTTATTGAGAAAGTAAAAAAATTACATATACGTAAAAGGAAAAAAGCTAAAAATAAAATAACTTGAGATTTGCTGTGTTCCATGGCCTGGGAATTGCTTTGCCGTCCTCATCTTCCAAGTGGTATGCCCCTTTGCCTGCTAACCCGACCACTTTGTAAGGTCCTTCCCAGTTAGGTCCTAGCTTGCCATCTCCTGGAACTAAGGTATTTCCCATCACTTTGCGCAGTACCCAATCTCCGATCTTGAATTGCCTTGGATGCACTGTTTTGTTATACTTTCTGGACAACTCTTGTTGGTAGGAGGCGATGTGAACTAATGCTCTGTCTCTTCTTTCTTCCGCAAGGTCAAGTTCTAATGCTATGGCTTCGCCATTTAGGTCTGGATCAAAGTTTTCGCTCCGAATTGTGGGGAGGCCAACTTCTAATGGGATGACTGCCTCCATGCCATAAGCTAGGGAGAATGGTGTTTCTCCTGTCGAACGCCGAGGCGTGGTGCGGTAAGCCCACAAAACGTGGGGGAGCTCTTCTGCCCACTTGCCTTTGGCTTTTTCTAGCCTTTTCTTCAATCCATCCAAGACTACCTTATTTGATGCCTCTGCCTGTCCATTTGCTTGAGGATATGCCGGTGTAGAATTGTAGAACTCTATCTTGTACTCTTCGCAAAAGCCTCTGAAAATCCTACCATCGAATTGAGTGCCGTTGTCTGAAATTAGTGCCTTTGGTATGCCAAAGCGAGTAATGATGTTCTGCCAGACAAACTTCTTTACATCTTTTTCCTTGATTGACGCCAAGGCTTCTGCTTCCACCCACTTTGTGAAGTAGTCTGTTGCCGCAAGAAAGAACTTCCTGTTGCCAGGTGCCGTTGGAAGTGGACCTACTATGTCTAACCCCCACATTGCAAAAGGCCATGGGCTAGTTAATGGTAGTAGTTCTCTGGCAGGTTGGTGTATTTGGTGTGCAAACTTTGACACTTTTCGCACTTTTTAACATACTTCTCCGCATCCGCTTGCATGTATGGCCACCAATATCCTTGCGAGACGCTCTGTATGCCAATGATCTTCCTCCTTGATGGCTGCCACAAACACCCTCATGTATTTCAAACAGGAATGCTTCCACTTTGCTGGGGTGAACACACTTTAAGTAAGGTCCTGAGGACGACTTTTTGTATAATGCCAAGGATGGGGAGAGCCAAAATCGCTGTGACTTCGCTCTTATTCTGTTGGCATCTTTCTTCTCTTCTGGTAGGGTGCCGTCTTTTAGGAACAGTATGATGGGATCCATCCAAGAAGGGCCTAATTCTGCGCAACATACCTCTTCTACCCTGCGTCTTCAATGCTTGGTCTAGGCAGATAGTCAATTAGCAGTGGGTGAGGAATGGAGGTGTCTGCCATTGAGGCGAAGCCTGCTAGTTCGTCTGCTCTGCTGTTTTCTCTCTGCCGATCTGTTCTATCCTCACCACTTCAACTTTTTTATCTCAGTTCTGACCAATTCTTGGTACTTGGCCATTCTATCATCCTTTGCCTCGTAGTCGCCAGATATTTGGTTTACCACCAACTGGGAGTCGCTGTAAACCATTAGCTCGGTGGCCTTCATGTAGTATGCTGACTTGAGACCTGCCAGAAGTGCTTCATACTCTACTTCGTTGTTTGACGCTGGGAAGCCAAGGTTGATTGCTTGCTCCACCACTAGGCCATCTGGAGTGATGAGGACTATGCCAAGTCCTGCGCCATGTCGGTTGGATGCTCCATCCACAAAGAGCTTCCACATTTCCCCTACAAACAACTTCCAGCAATGGAGGGATCGGATGATGTTGTGGGGTCTGGAATGTCGCTGGCGTTTCCTTCATGCTCCATAGTTGCATCTGCCCCTTGTTTGCTGATGGGGCCAAGTCGTGAGTTGTTGGTGAGTTTTGACTTGGTGTAGCAAGGTCTGCTTCCTCCTTGTCTTCTTTCTGGTCTGCCTTGAGCTCTGGCTGAGTAACCTGTGCTTGGGGTTGCGCTATTCCGGCGTCAATCTCCATCCCTAGTTCGGTTGTGTCAGTCAGGTTGATTGGGCAGACTTGGTGGCTTCCAGGAGTGAACTCCGCGACGAAGTCTGCCAAAGATTGGGCCTTTACTGCGGTTCTGGGTTGGAACTTGATGTCATATTGTCCCAATTCTACTGCCCACTTCAGAATTCGCCCAGAAAAGTTCGCTCTTTCAAATAAAGCCTTGAGTGGGAAGGCTGTGAGAACAACTATGGTCTGGGCGTGAAGTAATGCGACAACTTCCTTGAGGCCATCATTAAAGCCAATGCCAGTTTCTCCAGTGGCAAATACCTAGTTTCGGCGCCTAACAATGTCTTGCTGACGTAGAAGATTGGAAGATGCTGGATGCCTTCTGCTCGAACCAACACTGCACTTACCGCGTGCTGAGAGACTGCAAGTAGAGGAAGAGTTCTTCTCCAGGTATTGGGGTGACAAGTAGTGGTGGAGAAGACATATATTCCTTCAAACTCTCCAGAGCTCGGTCGCATTCTTCGTCCCACTCAAACTTAGCTTTTAATGACTGAAAGAATGGACGCAATCTGTCTGAAGACCGGCTGATGAATCGGTTAAGTGCTGCTGCCATGCCGGTGAGATGCTGCACTTCTTTCACTGAGTTAGGCCTCTCTAATTCCTGAATTGCTTTGATTTGGGAGGGGTCTGCCTCAATACCCCGGTTGGTCACCAGGAAACCCAGAAACTTGCCAGACCCTACACCGAATGCGCACTTAGAAGCGTTAAGGCGCAGCTTGTGTTTCTTCAGGATCTGGAACATCTCATCTAGGTCCTTTAGATGGTCATCCGCATCCTTGCTTTTGACCACCATGTCATCGATGTAAGCCTCCATTGTTCTGCCCAACAATGGCTCGAACATCTTTGTGACCATTCTCTGGAATGTCGCTCCTGCGTTCTTTAGGCCAAAGGGCATGACCTTGTAGCAGTATAGTCCTCTTGGAGTGGTGAAGGATGTTACTTCCTGATCAGGTTCGTGCATGGCTATCTGATGGTAGCCTCTGTATGCGTCAAGGAAGCTAAGCCTGCTGTGCCCAGCTGTTAGGTCCACCAATTGATCTATCCTTGGTAGGGGGAAGCTGTCCTTCGGACATGCTTTGTTGACCGTCTTATAATCGACGCAGACACGCCACTTGCCATTCTTTTTTGGCACCACGACCGTGTTGGAGATCCACTTGGGGTAATGTACCTCTCTGATTGCTCCTGCCTCCAGTAGGTTACCCACTTCTTCTGCCACTATCTCGGCGTGGTGGAGTGCCGATCTGCGTGTGCGTTGAATGACTGGTCTGGCAGACGGGTGGACATTGAGTTGGTGGCAGATGAGGTTTGGATCAATGCCTGGCATGTCGTAAGGCGTCCAGGCAAACACTTCGATGTTGGAGGTCAGGAATTCCATGACCTCCAACCTCTCAGCCCTGGATAACGACGAACCAAGCAAGAAGAACTTATCCGGGTTCTTTTCGTCGATTCTTACCTCCACCAAGTCTTCCACCGCTTTCTCTCAGGTTCTTCAACCGAATGAACATATCCTTTGGCAGCGCGGCTGCCATTCGTTGTGACGAAGCATTGTTTGGACATAATCTGGTCCCCATATACTTCTTCAATTATTCCGGTGTCGTTGGGAAATCGCATTACTTGGTGGTAGGAGGATGCCACCGAGCGCATGGCATGCAGCCATGTTCTGCCCAAGATAACGTTGTAGGTGGAGGGACCTTTATCACCCAAAACTCCACTTGTTTCGTCACACTCCCTGCTCTGACTGGGAGGATAATTTTGCCGACGGGCCATTCTGGCATGGAGTTGAATCCGATAAGGGGAGATACGGCAGGCGCCAAGTCTTTATCCTGCAACTTTAGTTGCTTGAAGGTTTCATAATACATGATTTCGCACGAACTACCTTGGTCAATCAGAATCCGCTTGACGTCGAAATCCTTGACTCGAAGAGTGACGACCAAGGCATCGTTGTGAGGGCAATAAATCCTTGCCAAGTCTTTATCTGAGAAGGACATGACATTTGTGGCCTCTATCTTCCCCTTTTTGGCGACTGGTTGGACACTTAGTACCTCTCTGAAGTGCTCAGCCTTTTTGATTGAACCTCTGAGCTCGCACACACGCTCAGGTTCAAAGACTCCATGTATTACGTTGATGACACCTTGAGGTGGGGCGTCGTTCGGCATTCCATTGGGCATATTGTGGTCCTGGGGGGCTGGCTGTGCCCCTCCTTCTATGTATTTGTCCAGGTGACCCGCTGCCACCAACTCTTCCAGATGCTGCCTCAATGGTGTGCAGTTTTCAGTGCGGTGCCCCTTTTCTTTGTGGAAGGTGCACCTCGATCTGTCATCGTAGTCCTTCTAAGCTTCGCCTAACTTAGCTGGCCACTTGACGAAAGGCTCGTCTCTAATTTCGCTAAGTATACGGTAGATCGGTTTCTTGAAGACCGTGGTGATGGCAGTGCGGACTCTCAGCCATCTTTTGTCTTGGTCCTCACCACTGTCTCTTTTGCCACGTCCGTTTCTGTTCGAACGGTCTACTGCGTTGACCTTTGCTGAGGCCTTCTTTTCTGGAGCTGCAGCTGCGCCAGATTTTGCTTTGGCACGTGCGCCATCCTCTTCTACCCTGATGTGCTGATGCACTCTCTCCATCAGGGCTTCCATGGTGAGGGGTGGCGTCATGGTGATAGAGTCCCTCAGTCTGTTCCCGACTGGGAGGCCTCTTTTATATTGCACAATGGCGAGATTGGTTGGACAATCCCCAATCTGGTTAAATGTCTCCCAGTAGCGACTGTTGTATGACCTTAAGGTCTCCTTATCACCCATGTCGATGGAGAGTAACTGGTCGATCTCCACTGGGGTTTTCGTGTTTGTTCGGAACCTTGTCACGAACGCCTCTGCCAGTTGCGCCCAGGAGGCTATGCTGCCCTCTGGAAGCTTCTCAAACCAAGTTAAGCCTAGGTCACCAAGGCTTGAAGGGAATAGGATGCACATCAAAGCCTCATTCCGCCGGTATACAGCCATGACCTGGCGAAAGTGGCTTAAGTGTGAGTAGGGTCCGTCTTCCCCTCATACGTTGTGAACTTGGGTTGTAGGAAGCCTGACGGTAGGGGCGTTCTCTATTGCTGGGACGAATGGTGAGGTCTGCAGCCTTGCCAATGCCTTGTCCGCCGGCTCGTAGGCCGGGCGCGGTATTGGCATTCCAACCTCGACGCTTCCATGCGTTCGAGGAGCCAACCGCTGTAAGGCAGAAACTCTATGTGGGTCGCGTGCCCTGGCGTCCTCCTTCCATCGTGCCTTCTCTTCCAGCACGGTTCGTAGGTCGGACGATCTGGGCAACTCTGTCTGCTTAGACCTTGTCTGGTGCGTATGCGAGGGCCAGTATGTGCTTCCCCCAGTGTGTGACCTCTCAGACCTCGCCCTCTCAGACCTGGAGTGACGAGTTCTGGAAGATCTGGATTGCGTGTCGCCTGTCCTGAGGCTCTTGTTCTCTGCTTGAGAGGGCGTAGTACTCTGACTACGACTTCCCGAGTGGCGAGGGGGCGTCTTGCTCGTGCGCCCCTCTCCTGTCGCCACTTCTTTCCTTTCACCTGGCGCTTTTAGAGTTTCCATGTCCGCTGCCATCCTACGGATCAGTTCGTCCTGTTCCTTGACGCGATCCTCCAAAGCTTGAGGATCAATTCTGCGTCTTTGTCTTTCTGGGCTTTGCGAACGAGAGGATGAGGGCTGTTATTCCGCCTTCGTCCCCTTGCATCCCTCCTGGAATTTTGTCTGTGTGGTTCCAGTTCGCCATGGGAGTGATCAGAGGAAGGCCTTCGCGCCTTGCACCCCCTTCTGGAGTTAGTCCGTCGACGGCGGACTGAGGTAATTCTTCGTTGTTCGCCATTGATTTTTTGGGAGGAAAAGTTTGATCAAGAGGTTGTTCTTGTCTGAGTTCCCACAGACGGCGCCAAGTACGGGAAAGAAATACACCTTCTCGTATAATCCTGTTGACCAAGTCTGCGCTCCTCCGTACGACGTCGTTCAACTACCTGAAAATACACACGTGAGCTAGCCGGCTGGGTGTGTGCCGGAAGACCTCTCCGATGCC